>PVHX01023861.1:0-25652 GCA_004024805.1 Geosciurus inauris
AGCGAGACTCTTGCGTGGGGCGGTGAACTGCAGAGAGCTGCCCAAGAAGCTGGTTGGAAGATGGCACCCCCCTACTTCCAGTCTCAGTCTTGGAGAGCTGGAGCCCTGGGCTGAGGCCCCTGGCTGCAACTACTTTTCTGCTGGCCGGTGCTGAAGCCACGCCTCCCGGCTACCCCTGCCTGCTGGTGGCCCTGCTCCCACACACGCGAGTGAGACTCCTGCGTGGGGCGGCAAGCCGCAGAGAGCTGCCAAGAAACTGGTTGGAGAATGGCACCCCACTACTTCTAGTCTCAGTCTCGGACGCCTTTTCTATTTCTATAAGGAATGACGTTGGGATTTTAATTGGGATTGCATTTAATCTATAGAGCGTTTTGGGTAGTATGGCCATTTTGACAATATTGATTCTGCCTATCCAGGAGCATGGGAGATTATTCCATCTTCTAAGGTCTTCTTCAATTTCTTTCTTCAGTGTCTTGTAGTTTGCATTGTAGAGGTCTTTCACCTCTTTTGTTAAATTGATTCCCAAGTATTTTACTTTTTAAGGCTATTGTGAATGGGATAGTTTTCCTAATTTCTCTTTCAGAGGGTTTATCACTGGTGTATAGAAATGCAATTGATTTGTGGGTGTTGGTTTTATATCCCGCTACTTTGCTGAAATCATTTATTAATTCTATCAACTCATGAGATTTTTGGACACTCCAGATTCATAACAGACTGGATTTAAAAAAGAAAGACTCAAAATATTCTTCCTACAAGAAACAAACTTCACTGGTAAAGACACACACAGACTAAAAGTGATGAGAAGAGGCATACTCTGCTAATGTAGACCAAAAGTAAGGCAGAGCAGTTACATTTCTTTAGTTAAAATAGGCTTTACATTGAAAACCACAAAAAAAGGCAAAAAAGTCAACAAGAGGAAATAACAATCATAAATATTATGTACCCAATTTAGGAGGCCCCAATTATATAAAGCAAATATTATTAGATCTAAAGGGAGAAACAGATTCCAATACAATAATAATGGGAACTTCTAAATCCCACTTTTATCAATGGACAGATCATCCAGACAAAAATCAAAAAGAAAAACAAATAGAACTATACTAAAGAACAAATTTACAAAGCATTTTACACAACAGCTGCAGCAATGCATTTTTTTCTTTTTCCCAGTATATGGTATATGCTCCAAGAGAGATAATGTTAGATTACAAAACAAGGCTCCACAAATTAAATAAAAAGTCATATGTATCTTCTCAGGCTAGACTGGAATAAAATAAAAAACCAACAACAAAGGAAACCTCAGACACTGTACCGACACATTAAAATTAAACATCATGCCCCTAAATAACCTAATTGACCTAAATGACCAATGGGGTCACTGAAGAAATCAAAGGGAAAAGATTTCTTATAACAAATGAAAATGGAAACACAACAAATCAAAACATTAAATTAAACAAAAGTAGCACTAAGAAGGAACTTTATAGCAATAAGTGCCTACATTTTTTTTAAAGAGGAAAAAGTAAGATTTGAAATAACTTAATGGAACTAAGGGAACTAGGAAAGCATGAAAAATAAGCCCAAAATTAGTAAAAGAGAAGAAATGACAAATATTATGACAAAATTAAATGAAACAGACTAAAAAACACTAAGGATCAATGAAAAAGATTTGGTTCTTTGAAAAGATAAAAAAAGTTGACAGCTTTTGGCTAGGCTAAACATGAATAAAAGAGAGAAGACCCAAATAAAAAAGAGACATTACAACTGTTATAACAGAAATATGAAGGTTCATTAGGGACTATTGTGAACACCTATATACCGACAAATTTGAAAACCCAGAAGAAATTTAAAAAGTTCTAGACATATATAAACCTATCAAAATTGAGCTATGAATATACAGAAAGCTTTAACAGACCACTAAAGTAAAGAGCATGAATCAATAATAAAAATCTTTCAACAAAGAAAAGCCAAGGACAAGACAGCTTTACTGCTGAATTTTATGAGACTTTTAAAGAAGAATTAAACCAATTCTTTCCAAACTATTCCAACAAATGAAAAGGATAAAACCCTTCAGAACTTGTTCTATGAGGTCATTATTAACCTGATATCAAAACTAGACAAGGACACAACCAAAAAGAAAACTACAGACCAATATCTAGAAAAATTATCAGCAAAATATTAGCAAACCAAACTTAAAAGCACATCAAAAAGATTATAGACCACAACCAAGACTGATCCCAAGGATGCAAGGATGGTTCAACATATGCAAGTCAATAAATGTAATATATCACATCAACAGAATAAAATACAAAATGATATAATCATCTCAATGAGTGCAGAAAAAGCATTTGATAAAATTCAACATCACTTTGCAATAAAACCCTCAACAAATTAAGTATAGAAGGAACATGCCTTAATATAATAAAAAATATGATAAATCCACATCCAACATCATATTAGATGGAGAAAGCTTAAATAATTTCCTTTAAGATCAGGAACAAGACAAGTGTGTCCATTTTCACTGTTATTTTCACTGTTATTCAAGATAGTATTGTAAGTCTTAGCCAGGGCAATAAGGCAAGAGAAGAAAAAAAAGACAATTTCTGAGATAGAAATCAAGATAGCAATCCCAACGATGAGAACTAAAAAAAATTCTGAGAATTAAATTTAACCAAGGAAATGAAAGATCTCTACAATGAAAATTAAGAAACACTGAATAAAGAAACAGAAGAACACATAAGAAATGGAAAGACATTCTATGTTCATGGATTGGAAGAAACAATAACAACAGATTCAATGCAATCCCCATCAAAATACCAATGTCATTCTTCATAGAAATATAAAAAATAATTCTAAAATTCATGTGGAACTATAAGAGACTCCAAATAGTCAAAGCAATCTTGCACAAAAGAACAAAGCTGAAGGCATTACAATACCTGCCTCAAAACATACTACAGAGGTGTGGTAACTAAAACAGCATGGTATTGGCATAAAACTTGACATTTAGGCCAATGAAATAGAATAGAGAACTCAGGAATAAATGTGTATACATCTATAGCCAACTGATCTTTCATAAAGGCACCAAAAACATACATTGAAGAAAGGACAGTCTCTTCAACAAATAATGTGGGAAACTGGACGTTTGTATGCAGAAGAATGAACCTAGACTCTTGGTAGGGCACGGTGGTGCACACCTGCAATCCAAGTAGCCTGGGAGGCTGAGGCAGAAGGATTGCAATTTCAAAGCCACCCTCAGTAACTTAGTGAGATCCTAAGCATCTCAACGAGATCAATCTCTAAATATAAAAAGGGCAGTGGTTAAGTGCCCCTGGGTTCAATCCCTGGTATCAAAACAACACCACCAAACAAAACAAAACACTCCAGATCCCTTATCTCTTGCTACATACAAAAATCAACCAAAAATGTTTTAAGGACATAAATGTAAAACTTGAAACTATGAAACTACTAGAAGAAAACAGGGGAAATACTTCAAAATATCAGCACAACAATGCCTTTTTATGGATAAGACCCTAAAAGTACAGGCAATAAAAACAAAAATAGACAAATGGGATTATATCAAAGAAACTTCTGTACAGCAAAAGAAACAGCCAATTTAGTGACAAAATAACATATAGAATGGGAGAAAATATTTGCAAACAATTTATCCAAGAAGTGATTAAAACCCAGACTATACAAGGAACTAAAACAAACAGCTCAACAACAAACAAATAATCTGACTAAAATTTAGCAAATTACTTGAACAGACATTTCTGGAAAAAAAAAAAAACCACCCCACAAACGGTCATCATATATACGAAAAAACGATCAACATCAGTAATCACCATGGAAGTGCAAATCAAAACCACAATGAACTAACATCTCACTGCAGTTAGAATGGCTACAATTGAAAAGACAAAAAGTAAAAAATGCTGGCAAGGATGTGGAGAAAGTGGAACTTTCATACTCTGTTGGTGGGAATGTGAATGAATATAGCCTTTAAAGGTGAAAATAGAACCTACCATATGATCCAGCTATTCCATTACTGAGTATATATCTAAAGGTACTCAAATCAGTATGTCCAGAAAATATCTATACTTCTACCATGTTTACTGCAGTACCATTTACAATAATTGAAATATGGAATCTACCAAAGTGCCAATAATGGATAAAGAAAATGTAGTATATATACACAATAGAATATTATTCAGCCATATGTTTTTGATCCAAACAATATTATTCTATTTTGTAGATAATGAAATAGAGATTAAGAAAGATTAACTTAATCAATGTATCTTTTTTGTTCTGAGGATTGAACTCAGGGGTACTCAAGCTACATCTCCAGCCCTATTTTGTGGTTTATTTAGACACAGGGTCTCACTGAGTTGCTTAGCACCTTGCCTTTGCTGAGGCTGGCTTTGAACTCACAATTCTCCTATATCAGCCTCCCAAAGTGCTGGGATTACAGGCGTACTACACCGTGCCCAGCTTTTAATGTATCTTTATTATATTATAATTCATTGATTAATATATTTGGTAGCAAAGCCTTTACTAAAACCTAGTTTTCTAGAATTTCATGTATTCTTTCATTTCTTTACTCATTGGACACATACTTATTAAAGAGCTAGTATGTGACAGTCTCTGTGCATCAACTGTTCAGTCCCATGGTATGGTTTAATGGTTTGACCTGCCAATCCTGCTCTCCACCTGCCCTTGAGCTCACTTTGGGCAAGTCCATCTTTTAAATTATTTCTAATCTGTAATTTCATAAAAATGAAATCCTGTCTTTTGCAGTAACATAGATGGAACTGGAAGACATTATGTTAAATGCAATAAGCCCAGCAAAGAAAGACTAACACTGTGTGTTCTCATATATACATGGAAGCTAACAAAGTTAATTTCATAGAATTAGAGAGTGGACCCAGTGGTCACTAGAGGTTAGAAGTATAGGGGAGTGGGGAATGGAGAAAATTGAATAATGGGTACCAAAATGCAGTTACATAGAAGAATAAGTTCTAATATTCTATAACATAGTAATGTGACAAGATTGCACCACAACTTATTATATATTTCATATGAATTTATTATATAGTTTGTAAAAAACTGGAAGAGAGGAATTAGAAGGTTCCCAATACAAAGAAAAATTATTAAGGAGATGGAAATGTTAATTACCTTGGTTAGATCATTATATATTGAATAGCTGTACTGAATTAACATATCATACCTCATAAATATGTACAAATATTACATGTCAACTAAAAAATTTAAAACAATAGAATTATACCCAGAAAAAAATGGACTGTAGAGATAACTTAACAAAAACACCTAACTTTACAAATCAGAAGTAATCTAAGAGATAGATTTGCCTAAGGTGAGCTCAAGGGCAGGTGGAGAGCAGTATTGGCAGGTCAAATCAATAAATCATACCATGAGACTGAACAGTGGATGCACAGAGACTATCACATACCAGGTGTTCATTAAATATGTGTCCAAACAGTAAAGAAATGAAAGAAGACATGAAATTTTATAAAACTTATAGCAGCTCAATTCACAATAGCTAAACTATGGAACCAATGTAGATGCCCTTCAACAGATGAATGGATACAAAAAGTTGTGGTATATATACACAATAGAATATTAATCAGCCTTAAAGCAAAATAAAATATGGCATTTGCAAGTAAATAGATGGAACTGGGGAATATCATGCTACGTGAAATAAGCCAATCCTGAAGAACCAAAGGCTGAATGTTTTCTCCGATATGCAGATGCTAATTCACAATAAAAGGGCGGGGAACAGGGAAGAACAGAGGTACTTTGGATTCAATAGAGGACAGTGAAGGGAGGGGAGCAAGTACAGGGGTAGGAATGACAGTAGAATGAATAGGACATTATTACTCTGTGGGCATACATGATTATATAACTAGTGTAACTCTACATCATGTACAAGAAGAAGAATGAGAAGTTATACTCCATCTATATATGATGTGTCAAAATGCATTCTACTTTCATGTATAGCTAATTGGAACAAAAAATTTTTAAAAATTCTAGAAAACTAGGTTTTATTATAGACTTTACTACCAAATACATTAATTGATTAATTATTTATAATAAAGACAACCTATTATTAAATTATTAAACCTATTTCATCATCCACAATATATAAAAATAATATTATTTTGATCCAAAGTCCAGAAGCAACATGCTTAGTAACAAATATAACCTTTGGTACAATATAATATAACTTTGGCTAGACTACTGGAAAGTTAAAAAGTACTGTATTTAAGTTTATTCTTTTTATAAGAGCTTCAAAATCTTCTTACTATATAACACTGTCTATGAAACTTTTTATATTTAATGAGTAGGGGAAAGTTGTGATATAGGTTGGAACTTGAAATATCTCCTAGCAGTGTTAAGAGTGTTCTTTAGGAATAAAGCATGTATTTTATTTTATTCTATGATCAAGGTAGTTTCTTAAATATAACCCTTTAATTATCCTTGGTCTACTTTTCCCCCAAATAAAACAGATTTAGATTAACCACTGACAGAGCTGTCTTCTGCTTACAATGGTTAGGGTTTGGTATGAGGTTAAAGCATATGAAATTGTCTTTTTATGGGTCAAAACAGTTGAATACTGGCAGTTTCACATGGTTCCACCTAAAATTTTAACATTTGTTATTTACCTTTTGTCTCTGCTAAAACTCCTACACAGTGCAGCTCTGTGAAAGCTTGTTAAACACAGAAGCAACTGAACAGAAAGCAACTGTTGAATAGATTCTGTAAAAGGATGCTCAGTGGTATTTTTTGCAATCTGTCTACTAAATGTATGATATATAGGTTGTGTGTTAGTTTAACTTCTTAATATAATTATGTAAAAATGCTTATTCCCTAGATGTTTCCCAAAGTGCTGGGAAGATGAATACGCCATCGTGCAAAATTTCAAGAACCTATGATGCAGGAATTCATAGAAACTATAGATTATGATGTTATACAAACATCTCACTGCCTGTTTTTTTCTTCTCTCACATCCAAACTCTGGCAAATATCAGTCTTAGGCAAAATAAACCATCTAAGGGAAGTTAGCCTTCAGGCAGTCATAAATGTCTTTCCTGTGTGTCATCTCTAAATCTTATAAATGATTTTTTGAGCACTAATTGTATACAAAATTAAAACACAGGAGGAGCAAACTAAGAAAATTCTTCTTTGCCTGGCACCCATAATCCCATCTTTGTATTTCTTATTACTCAGGAAGAAATTGTTATAATAATATTGTAAGATATTTATGTGTTCTACTTCAAAAGCATTTCCAAAAGAACTTGGGGGCCTGGGAGTTAGTAGCTTGGTGTGAAGGAATGAGGGCAGGAAGAAGCCATGCTCAATCCTAGCTATTAACAAGGATCCTTGGATTCCTTATGAGATCCGTGGATGGGCTCTAGGGAATCCATAAAAACCTTGGAATTTTATATAAAATTATTTGTGTATTTTTGCACATACACATATGACTTTTTCTAAGATCAATAGTTTTCATCAGAATTGGAAAAGAATTGATTAACTTGAAGGATGTTTTAAACCCAAGTGGTGGTAAACTTTTGGCTCCGGTGGTAAGGGATGACAGTTCCAGGGATTTTGAGTGCCACCATCCGGCAGCCTGTCCATTCATTAGCCTGAGTCAGTTCATTTTCTCAAGCATTGAAAGTCTGCTGCTGGTGGTGATGCTCCCAGTTGGCAGTGCCCTGGTTGGAACAGAGGCTATGTGCCTTCCTTATGGCAAAACTCATTTCTTTATGAAATGAAAATGTCCTCTACTCTATGTGGAAATAACTATCCCTTCACTTACCTCATGGCAAATCTCAAAAAGAGAAGGCGCTTTCCAAACCCAGCTGGCTATACCTTACCCACCCCAAGCCTATTGGGCTAACCCCAAATTTATAAAATTAGCCACATAGAATAGGAAATGCAAATGTTAAAGTGCTCATGTTTGACCATACTTTTCAAGTGATTCACATTAAAATATCATATGTGAAAGTAGAATATGTATTGGAAAAACTATAGTAATTACACACAATGTGAGTTTTAAAAAGTACAGAAATTTTGACTTTCTTGACTTCTATAGGAAAGTGCAGAACTTTTAACAAAAGCATTTGTTGTTGGTGGTTCCTTTATGCTACCCTTAACTTTGTTTCCTTTTATTTATATGAAGGGAAGTGGGAAGGAGAAAAAAAGAAACAGCTATCCACCTCCTCACCAAAATGCCAGTAGAAAACCACAGTTATGCTGACAATAATATATTCTGTTTAGGAAACTGCCTGATTCCAGAAACAGCAATGTAACTCTAGATGATAATGAAATTATATACTGCACATGCTTAAAACGTATTTTCTAAAGACATTGTTATTGTTTTTTTATTCATTTTTTCCTTTTAAAAATAATCAACTTTTATTAATTGTACAACTTTCTGAAGTTTAAAGGCAGCAAAACTTTCCTCAGTACAAATTCCAAGAGCTACTTAATTTGAGTTAGTTTATTCTCAAACTCTCTGAGGAGGTTTTGTTCCTCAGAAAAGAGTGGTAAGTTTCAGAGATGATTATGGTGGAGACGGTGGGGAAGGCATGGTAATGCAAGTTGTTTGGGACCTCCAGTTTCAGCTGCCATAAATTTGGGGGATGGCATTTGGATGCTCCACCATTTCTCATCAAAAAGAGGAAAAAGTGGACAAATTTCTTAAGGAGAACTAATGTCCGTCAGGGTAAATGGTTCCCAGAATGTGCTCAGCCCTTTTTCTAAAGACAGTAGGTAGGCTTACACTCAATTTGTCATCGAGACATCTTTCACTACAAAGTTTCTGAGGAGGAAAAGTTAATTGCTCTTGCTACCCTATACGTGCATTCTATTTCACCATACAAACATTCAAATGGTGAATGTCTCTTAATTTTTCTAATAAAAAGTTAAATGTAACTACTAGCAATAACTTAACTTGAGATTAAATTTGAAAAGTGTTACAAAATTTACCCGAGATGAGAAATTGAAATATATTACCAAAAATGGAAAAATTGGGGTGACATTGAATATAGCTATGATTTTCCAGTGCCTATCAGGTACAGTTTGCCCCATTCAGTGATGGTTCCATAAGATTCTGGGTTCCAATCACATGTGAGGTTTCCATGTTCTGTAATTGTAGAATCCAAACTCCCAAATGAATTTAATCAACATTCCATGTAATTTGAGGAATACAATCTAACAGACATGCTCATTGTACAGAGTAAGCCTGAAAGTCAAATATCCACACTGAGGTAACACAGCTTTCAAAGGGATCAAATGACACCAGAGACAAATATATCAAGTTGTTGTGGCAACTGATTCAAAGTGTGGTCCAGCTGTTCCCAGTGTGTTTTCCCAACATCAGAGGTTATTCACTCAAGGCAAACCATAAAAATACCTCCTTGCTCATAAAAAAGACATTCCCTGTCTCCTATGCCAGACTGCTCATCTCCTTAGGCTATGCTCTGACCTTCCCATTCGTTCTTCTCTTGTGCTCCTCGGAGTAGGATTTTGGGAGAATCCTGCCAACAATTACAGTCCAGTTCCCTAATTCAACAGAAAGGCAGGTTCCCTCAGAAGAGTAGGGGAGCATGTGACTCCACCCATAGTAACTCACCAACTCAATTGTCGACTTCCCAGCCTGCTTTTTCAGACCAAGTGTTTATATTCAGCCTGTCTGTCTGGGCAGATGCTTTCAAAGTGCATTCAAGTGGAAGTTGAGCTATTTATTTTATTTTTTTCTATAAAACAGATTATGAAGTATGCCTATTAAAAAGACTTAGTAAGAAAAATGGTGTAGTGGAAAGAGCCTGAACTCTGCTTTCTGAGTAGACTGCAGAAAATCCTGGACCACTGTTAACTAGCTGTGAGTTCTTAGACAATTTATATACTCTTTCTGAAAAAAACTTACCTCATCTTAAGAATATGGCGATAACGATGTTTGTTTAGTTAGGGCAGTTATTAATGTGCTTATGAAGTACCTGGGGGGTCTTATTAAAATATAGATTCCAAGCCGGTGTGCATGCGTGTAATCCCAGCACTTTGGGAGGCTGAGACAGACTCAGCAATGGAGCGGTGCTAAGCAACTCAGTGAGACCCTGTCTCTAAATAAAATACAAAATAGGGCTGGGGATGTGGCTCAGTGGTTAAGTACCCCGGAGTTTAATCCTGGGTACAAAAAAAAAAAAAAAGATGCAGATTCCAACTCAGTGGATTCCTAGAGTCTCCCTTTCTAAAAACTCCCTGGTGATGATGGTGATGATGGTCTGGAGTATACTTTAGCACCAAGGTAATAAGGGTTTTCCAGGACTTAAATTTATATAAAGAAGCTACAACAATATTTGGCCCATTGGCTTTCAGATAATGTTATTAAGTTTTTATTTTCATTTGTTCATCCCCATACAAAACACTGTGCATGCAAGAGCTTCTATTCCTCAGGATTTGCACTTTGAGATAACAAAACATTATTCTAATAACATAAAATCTCCCATTTCTTATTCTAAAGTGTAAAGAGAAATGGAAAGGAATTATGGTTAGATTTGTTGGAAATAGTGGAAACTTATCTCTGGAAGGTGATTATGATTTTGACAGTAACAGTCTTCAGATAAAATCCAGTGAGAGCTTGATAAAAGCAACTGAAGACCTGGGAACATGAGTCACAGCTCCCATTTAGCAGCATAAAAATTCTTAATATAAAACAGTTTACACTTTTGTATGGTTCTTGCCAAGGAAGGAAATTATTCAGATATAATAAATATATTTTCCAATGTCAAGGTATTCTGTTTAAAAGTCAATAATATACAAGGAAGCAGATAGCAACTTTGAAAAGGCAACATTGCATGAGTGTGCTATGTGTATAATTTTTAAAGATTCTAAAACTTATTGAACATTTAGAAATATGGCATTCATAATAATAATCATAACTAAAACTTGTTAAACATTCATAATCATAAGTATCATGCTAAATATGTACCATCTCATTTATCCCTTCAACAACTCTGGGTGTGAAAACTATTATGACACCCAAGACCCACTACCACCTTAGAGCCTTTGATCTAGATGCTCCATCTGTCTGGAACATACTTCCCCAGTGTGTCTGCTTAGTTACCTCACTCACTTCTCTTATATCTTGGCTCACATCTTATCTTCTAAAAAAATAATCTATTAATACTACAGTCTGTTCTCCTCCCTTAAGCACTTCCTGTATTCTGACTTTGATCTTCTAATATACCATATAATTTATTTATCATATTTACTGTTTATTGTCTTTCTACCTACCTACTCTTAAACCCCCTGCCCTGAAGGGCAGGGATTTTTCCCTGCTTTTTTCATGGACATATTCTGAGCACCTGGAACAGTGCCAGACCCAGAGCAGATGCTCTATCAATACTTTTTGAGTGAATGAATATCTTTGATAGATACAAAAGCTGAGATTCAGTGCAGTTAAATGACTTGTTCAAGTGTTAAGAGGATTCAAAACCAGGCAGTCTGACTCCAGATAAATGCAAAACTTGTTTAACAGAAGAACAAAGAAACGGTTAGTAATTTCTAAGTCCAAGCTGGTGTCTTTAAATTTCCCATGAAATTTCAGCACAGATAAATCGAACCACTCAGCATCTCTCACCTGGGCTCCACAGTTAGAGAGCCAAGGACAGCTGGGACATGGCATGAAGATAGAAGGGTTGATAACTGGGATTTCAAACCTAGCAATCCTCCTGAAGTAGTAATTTTTATATTCACACATTCAAAAGATTCCTCTATTAAAATATATAATGTGCTTGGAAAATCTTAAAGAATGGCAGGTGTTATGAGCTATGTGCAATGCTTGAGACCGTATTTCTCAAATTTTCCCTCTTAAGGCAGAGGAGATTCCTATGGACAGTGTTGGAGCTTGCTCAAACTCTCTTTTATAGTTTTAAACATTCATGCAGCCTGATTGCTCTCCACGTTTCTTCAAATAATCTCCAGGAAGATACAACCTTGTTTATCTTGTGGCTGTGAATACTTGCTGGCCAATATTTAGTTCTCCATGAAATACCGTTCTCTTGGGCAGGTCCTTCTGTAAGGATAATTACAATTTCCTAAGGGCACTATGCTACTTGATGAACCAGAAAAAAAATCAACTAGCTAATGAGGTAGGATCTTTCTCTTTTGGCTATCTGATCATCTTCATGAACCAGAGGGCAAGAATTTGGAGAAAAAGAGGATGTGGATTGGTTCATGTTGGACACTGTTCACTGATTGAAGGGGACACAATGGGGGACCTGTTATGAATCTGGGCCATGATATTCCTACTTCTATCTAGAACTTAGGGTCCAAGGGAATTTGACAGAGGGCACAAAGTTCAATTTTTACTCCCTTGACTATATGGTTTGGGGTTTTATTACAGGGAGGTAATACCAGACTGAGCCTTCTTTGGAGTTTTATGTATGCATAATCACTCTAAAATCAGAAGGGAGGAGCTCACCTTCTTTTACCCATATCAACAGCAGATACATGAGACAGCTTCTCTGGGGATGACTGATATAAAAGGAAATGAAGACTACATTGCCTTCCAAAGTTAAGCTGACAAGAAAGCTACAAACACCCTTTGTGCTGATGATAAGGGGACCAGTATCTGGGCCACCAGTATTAATACGTCAAATTTACAAAGGCATAGAGGCTGAATGAGGTGCCAAGCAACTTGGCCAATTTTATATAGACAGTTAGTGCTTAGGACTTGAATTCAAGTCTGTTATACGGCAAAACTCATGCCCTGGATCATATATAAAAAACATAGACTACACATATAGGGATGTGTGTGTATAGTCTTCTCTTTCTTAAAACAAACAGCTCTTCAATGCTTTAATCTCCTTTTAGAAAACTCTTTTTCCTTTCTCCCCCTTTTTTATTTTCTTGTTTTCTTTTGATTTCTTTCTCTTTCTCCTCCTCACCTCTTTTTTTTGCAACTAAGTTCCATATACCATTAATGGTTCCCTTTCCTCCCTATCCTCTCCTTTTTAAGTCCTTTGCAGTAGATATTTGTCTAGGTATAGCTTTCTCTGAGGCCCAAAAGAATTCTTTTTCTATTGTGGTCCTTATTTCCATGACCAGTAATACCTCTCCCTTTCTACCCTCTCTTCCAGAAGAAAGAAAATAAGAATTGCTTTCAGAAGTGGTCACTGGAGGGATAAACTCCTTGCTAAACCCACTAAGCTCCCCAGGGAAAAGTACATTATCTCTTTCTTGCTCCCTTGTGTATCCATAACACCTAGTACAGTGCTTATACATAGTAAGTACTCAAAATATACTTGCATAAATTGATAAAACATAGCAGAGTCATCACAGAGAATCACCCAGTTTCCTCCTTAGGCTAAAAAGTCTAGACAAAAGTTGTGAGGCTTCTATAGAGTAATATAAAAATGCTCAGAAATAGAATATATGTTGAACATCTATATATTCTATAGTGAGATTACTTTCATAAACACAGAGAGATTATAAGGGACCATAGAGAGACAGAAGGGAACTCACATTTTGTGAGGACTAGTATATTGCATGTAATGAACCAAGTGCAAGTGCTTTTTATATTATTTCCTCATTTAGCCTCCATAGTAGTTTTGTGAGGAGGGAATTAATATCACATTATAAATGAAAACTGAGCTCTGAAGAATTTAGTTTTCCTGCAAGGCCACACATCTACTAAGGGTGAGAGAGATACTATCCAGGCCTGTTTGATTTCAAAGGTGTTATTCTTTCTACCAAACTCTGATCTACAGCCCTATAGGCTTCTTGGTTCTTTGCTTCCAAAATAGTATTTTAAGCAACTTTTAACACTCCTGTGAATCACTTTGTCAAATATTTTTTCTAAATAAGAACTACATTTTTTTAGCATTTTTGCTCTAATATTGTTATTTATGTGATAGATTTCTTCAACTTTTCCTTTCCTGCAGATCGTTGCCTAACAAGTCATTCTAATGTCCCGTTACCTCTGGAAGTATTCATGAATTTTCAATAGATGCATTCTCAGGGTTATTTTACTCGCATTTACTTATATTATGGGCAAGTTCAGAGTTGCTCTTGCAGTTACTTTTTAAAATATTCATTTTATGCTTTTAAATGTAGCTAAAAAATCTAAGTTATAAAATTGATCTCTTTAAGCTTCCATCTGTAGTATACCCACCATGTTTTGTTTTTCTGCAATAGCAGAAGAATGATGTATATAAGTGTGAAGTAAGACCAAAGAGAAAAAAGTTCGGAGTTTTATATAAGAGAAAAACTTACTGAAAATTCAATGACTTGAAGTTATGGTTTTGACAAAAAGGTGAAAGAATTTTCTAAAGGCCAATTCCCAGGACAATTTTTCTTCCATCTTTTTCCCCATCCACATGTCAGAAGAGAAGGTATTGAAGCAAGTTTTATGCCAAAAAAATATAGTGATGCATGTACTCTTAGAATCTTAGAATTCTTAGAATCATGGATGTATTCTTAGAATCAGATACAAGCGACCATCTGCTATGGCAGTGGTTCTCAAGCTCTCAAGCACATGAGAATCTCCTGCAAGTCTTGTTGAAAGAGGCTGCTGGGTCCCATTCCCAAAGTTTCTGACTCACTGGGTCTGAGATAGGGACCTGAAAATCTGCATTTCTAAAAAGTTCCCAGGTGATGCTGATGCAGATGGTCTGGAAACCACACTTGGAGTGGTTCTATGACATTTCAGTACCCCAGGATTACTGTGCTCAATCAGAAAGATCCAGGGAAGTACTAGTTCTCAATTCTCACTAACCCTCAGAATTATCTGATGTACTCATAAAAATACTGGTATCTGGATCACAAAACCAGAGATTTTTAAAGTTATTATTGTCCTGGTCTCTGGTGGGGTGTAGGCATTTAGAACACCTGGGTTTGATTAACTTGATTAATATTAAAAAGGAATTTCATATTTTTTGGATTTGAATTTTAAATTTGTCTTACTAAAAGTAATTCTAGAGGGGGAAAACAGCTGGATTTCAGGTTAAACATGGTAGTTTAAGTGTAGGCATTTACTAAAGCTCCTTCCCTAAGCCCCACTAAAACAGTATCAGAATAGAAAAATAAAATGTAAAGGCATTAACTCACAAGGTAAGAGCAAGAAAAAGCAGCAACTAAAATAGTGATACTAGAAACAGAAGTGACCAGAGAATGCTGGATTCTATACCTGTGGTGGAAGAAACCTCATATCAGGCTGCAGAACCCCCAAAGTCCCAGCAGCTGGAAATACCAGGTGCCTTTGAGGAGGAGATAAATGGACTGAAACAGGAAAACTGAGAACAATTAGACCCTCAGATTCCCATCCTCACTCTACATCACCAGTTCTAAAATGCTCTTCAAGAGATGAATGGATAAATAAACTGTGGTATATGTACACAATGGAATATTACTCAGCAATCAAAGAGAATAAAATTATGGCATTTGCAGGTAAATGAATGGAGCTAGAGAAGATCATGCTAAGTGAAGTAAGCCAATCCCAGAAAACCAAAGGCCAAATGTTCTTTTTGATAAGTGGATCTGCTCCATAATGGGGAAGCATGGGAAGAATAGAGGAACTTTGGGCAAAGGGAAGGGTGAGGAGGGGAGGGAGCATGGGCGCAGGAAAGATGGTGGATGAGGTGGACATCATTGTCCTAGGTACATGTATGACTGCACATATGGTGCAACTCTATGTCATGTACAACCAGAGAAATGAAAAGTTGTGCTCCATTTGTGTACAATGAATCAAAATGAATTCTGCTGTCATGTATACCTAATTAGAATAAATAAGTGAATAAATTTAAAAAAAAGGGATAAGACACTAAGGATTTACTCAGCACAGAAAAAGCCACACATGAGGATGTGACAAGGTGACCACCTATGAAACAACCAGACAGGCCTCAAGAGAAACCAGTCCTGCTGACACCGTGGTCTTAGACTTCCAGCCTTCCAACTGGAAGAAATAAGTGTCTATTGTTTAAGCTACCTTGCTGTGACTTTTGTTTGTTTGAAGGGGCGCTGTCAAATGTCTATCAAAAAATTAAAAAATACAATAGTTAAAAAAAATCTTGCTCTTTTCAAAACAAATCTTGCTCTTTTCTTTCAAATAATTCTATGTGTTTCATGTAGCCATTATTCTTCCCATTTGTAGGAGACTCTTGTCATTAATTTTCCATATCAAGGACATAATAAGAGAACTGAGCCAAAAAAAAGTTTGTGAATTTTCTGGAGTTATGAATTACTCTCTAAAGGTGATAGCAATAAAACAAATGGCTTTACTTCCAATTTAGAGTGCATGCTATTATATTTTACTAAATAGCAAAGTAAATGGGGTTGAGTTTGGAATGATGGACTAAACTGGAGACTATGTAAACAAACCAAAATAAAATCTGTGCACTCTGATTTTTTTAAAAAAAATTATCCCTAAGAAATCGATCATCTTGTGAAAATCATTCATATGCAAAATGTCCACTGTATAGATGTTTTTCAAAATAAAATAAACATTTCTTCATCAATGAAAAAAAAAAAAAGAATGCTTGGGGGTTCCCAAGACCCTTTCAGCTGTCTTTGAGACCAAAATTATTTTTCATAACAACACAAAGACATTATTTGCCTTTTTTTACTCTAATTATTTTAGAAATGTAGATTAGCATTTTTCATAGTCTATATGAAATGACAATGTCATTACTCTGACAATTAATGGAAGGTATGCTTGTATATTCTTCCTAGACTTTTCTAAGGCATGGTTTGGAGGCATACATATGTATGTTTTCAAAGATCAGTTTGTTTTCAATACTTTCCACTCTGTTCTTATAAGCTATTTTCTATTATACCTGAAATAACATGTGTAACCTCATAATTATCCAATAAATTATTGTGAAACCTAATGTTTTTCTTATGCCTACAGAGAAATAAAAACACCTTGTTATTTTGTTTGCAGTAACATTTTAAGATTATTTTTGAATTTAAAAGTTTAGGAAGCATCTAAGAGGTAAGTTATTGAATTGCATTGGCTAAAAAAGCAGGTTAACTGAGAGATGAACAGAGCCTGATACAGTGGACATTGCTGAGTGTCCACTGGAGGAAAGATCATTAAAGGAAATCATACCAGAAGCACTCCCCAATAATACAATAACTTGTTAAACTAAAGATTTAGCTGGAAACATGAAGACAAACTTAATAACTCATCATTAAAAGTATTTTTGTCTCAGAAATGCATATGTGTATACATGTAGCTTTTTTCTTGTATTTAACCAGTATCAGTAGAAACTTATCACCAGTGAAGATTCTTACATGATTGCTTGCAAAGAAATACAAATGGTAATTAAATAAAAACATAGATCACTTATTTGACTTTCATTATTTGCACTGGAAAAACTGTTGATATTTTGACTGATGGTCTAATGCAACAGTGGGTAAAACTGCTGGTACCTTAGCACAAATCAGGTCAGGAGCACCAACCTGTACTGTTGGTTACTGTCACATGTTTGTGATAAAATAAAAATTGTTAGCTTCACTTAAATATGTCCTTGATGAAGTAATAAAATTGTTTGTTCAATTACAACCCTTAACTGCACATTTAAAAAATATTCCATGTAATGGGAAATACCCATACCCCGGTCCAAAACAAAGACTAAAACTTCTATGATTGAGGTACAAATAGAAATGGTCAATTTTTTAATGGAACAAAATTTTTACTTGAAAGAAAAATTAAGGTTACTCAGACTGAGTATTTCAATGACATTTTCTCAAAAATGAACAAAGTGAGCTAGTCATGTTGAGGAAAATATTTGAAAGAATTTGTTGCTGATTGTTAAAGCTAAGTTATAATTAAAATTTGACCCCATGTGGCCTTTGGTTCAATATTGTACGATTCAGAATTCTGCCCAACACTAATTTATTTTGTCTTGAGTTTTACTGCAAGATCTATGGATCCAGTATGCTTGTATTCACAGAATCCAAGGATTTGAAAGCCCCACTGCCCTTTTAAGGCTTCCATTCCATTCTGATTGGCACACTTGCAGCCCATTACAACTCTGTAGGATAGCATTCAATGTGGATTTCCACTCTTTCCCATTGTCCATGTTAAAGTTAAAGATTTAGGCACTACACACCATTGGTAAAGAAAAAACATTTTCTTAAGAGTTATAACTACATGTGAACATTGTATAATGATATGAAATAAAATGTACATTGTAGGAAATTTTCTAAAAACAAAAATTAAAATTTGAGTAGATTTGTATTTTCCACCATGAATTTGTCAAAATATAAAGACTTGCAATTAGGTCAGTGGTGGTGTTAATGAATGTGATTTAGAAAAAAATATTTTATAATGAAAAGTGTCAACATTTGAAGAATCTATATAATTCATAACCCAGTGAAGCACTATTTTCTAAATGATTAAATTATGATATTATATTATCATGCATGGGTAAAAGATTTGTTTGAAGTACAAGACCAATGCAGTTCAATGCATCAAAGTATGAGAAGGTCATTCACACTATAAATAACTGTTAAGAAAATATCACTTGTTGACTTTTGTTGTAGTATCTGGGAAGAAAGGATAAAATTATCTGGAAAAGGACATTCAAATACTCCTCCCTCTTCCAATTACATCTGTCTCTGAGGCCAGATTTTCTTCATATTCTTAAACCAAAACAACATATTTCTGTACAATACAGAAGATTGGGAATCCATATGACTTCAATTAAGTCAGATATTAGCAGATTTGTAATAATACAAAAAAACGCCACTCTTCTTATTTTTTTGGTTTTGGAAAATAGTTACTTTTCCTAAAAAGTTTGTGTTAAAATGTAATGGGTTTATTTTTAAATAAATAAATCATTTTAAAAATTGTTTTAATTATAATACAATAATTATCTATAAATGTGATCTACGAAAACAAAAGTGATTTGGGGTCCTCAGCATTTTTTAAGAGTAAATAGAGTCCTGGGGCTGGGATGGTGGCTCAGTGGGAGAGCACTTGCCTAGCATTCATGAGGCACTGGGTTCGATTCTCAGCACCACATATAAATAAATGAATAAAATAAAGATATTTAAAAAAAGAGTAAATAGAGTCCTAATTCTAAAGAGTTGATGAATCATTGCCCTAAATAATGAGAAAACTGCCTTATTTCCAATAAAGCCAAGTACTAGATATAAGTTGAGCAGCAGTCAGGCCACCAAGCATAGGGGAGGTGGAGGACAATTATATTGAAAGCTAGGGAATTCTATACAATTAGAAAAAAATTCCTTCCCTCTAATGTGAGGGTGCTAGCAGATTTATACTTCTAAGTTGAGAGAGCAGAGAGTTCTCTGGAATATCTGAATAGCTCAAAGGAAAAGACTAACAGATATGGCTAGTTAGGAGTCCCCAATAATCCAACCAGATCATCCCATATACTAGTTGAGAAGAAATGTTCATGAAAGAAATCACCCAATCAGCTTGCTATGTCTCTCTTTTAAATAAGAATTGAAATGCAAGTGTCATTAGACATTTGGCTAAAAGCTTTAGTTTGAAAGCTAGAGACTAAGAAAAATAAATGGGGAGAGGAGGGAAGGACACAGAGGAAACAGTAATGAAAGGACTATTTAAAAACTACTAGAAAAACAAAGAGGCTGAGTGAAGGAAAAAAGAAAAGAAGGAAAGAAACAAAATTAAAATTGATATCCTCAGAGAGGAAACAGAAGGCACTGCAGTCCAGAAACAAGGGAAGGAATGATAAAAAGGGTGGTGCTTTGTAATGAGAAAGAGCTTTTGGTAATAACAGAAATGTAAATTTCAATAGACAATTTAGGTGATTAAGGGGATTTATCAGAAAACAGAATAATGATGGAGAGAAAATACATAAAAATCAGAGTACTGTTTGAGAAATTCTAATATTTGTCTACTAGCAGTTCCAGAACAAGAAAATGGAATGCAGAACATCAAAGAAAAAATTGGGAAATTTTTTCCTAAATCAAGGGTCATGAATTTCAGACTAAGAGGGTCTACCACATACCTAATAGACAGAATAAAAACAGAGGCACAAAGAATCACAGGGGACAGGAATATCTTAAAAGAGTCAAGAGAGAAAAAATAAGGGCAAAAAGGATTGGAAATTTTAAAAGGCACTGGGTTTTTCAATAGTTACAAGGAAAGCTAGAATAAAATGGAGCACAGGTGTCAAAATCTGAGGGAAATCTATGTGCATTAAAAGTATAAATCAAACTCTAATACAAAGTCTCAACATGTTTACCTCTCATTTATCTTTTCTCAGGAAGTTCCTGGGAGAAACACTCCACCATGATGAGGGAGTAAGCCTCAAAGAAGGGCATGAATCCAATAAATAAAAAGTAGAAAAGAATCCCCAGGATGCTGGAGAAGGGCGATCCCATGACAACAGCTGTTCAGGAAGCACAGAAATCAGCTGGTCCAGATGGAAACAGAAGGAGGATGGCTCCAGAAGGGGATCTCCAAGGAGATAAAACTGATGGTTACACAAGGTGTCTGAATCTAGAAAGGAGATTTACCACTTTGGTAAAGTTTAGGGATGCATTAGGTATAAATTAAAAGGACACTAAAAAAATGGGGGAAAAAGAATTATTAACTCCAAGGGAAACAAAAAGTTGTGAAAGAAAGAAAATGTAATCATTGCACACCACATGACTGTTGTGAATCAAATTTACGTAGTAATAAACATGTAAACTCTGAATTCTGAGCTAACCAATAATTGAGATATAAGATACTGGAGGACAAGGGCAGGTGAATAAGAATATTTGGGTGTGTGAGGGCCTAGAGAGCTATGAGAGCTAAATTCTCATCTTCTGGCAGGAAATGAATAGTTATTTGAATTGGGGAAAAAAATCAAGAAATAGTTGCCTCAGATTGATATTTAGAAATATGAGAACCAATGGCAAAGGTGGCCAAAACTGTGAAAGTTGCCTGTAGAATAGGAGAATTGAGGGTGGAAAGGGTGGAGCTTGGCACTGATGATTTTTTTATTATAACAAAAATGCATTACATGCTTATTACAAAAAAATTTGGAAACTATGGAGAAGAAAAAATGAGAAAAAAGAGTCCCCAAATCCTCAAAATCTTGGGATTAATATTATTAACCTATTGTTGCCTTTTCTTTGGGTTTATATTTATGTTCATTTTTTTATGTTATTGAGATGTGGTTTATGCATTTTGTATTTTACTTTATTCACAACAAAAACATTTCCCATTTATGTTTTTCTCAAATATTTTAATAGCAACATATTATTTTATAACTGGTAAGATTATTCTTTTGACAATTTAGGCTTTTCTCCAGTCTTTTGCTTTTTAGGAAAAATTAAAAGCAATCCTTTACTTTGCTTAGTTTAAGTTTAGTTTGTTCTTTTCCTAGCTTCTTCAGATAGAAACTAGTATGTTTTTTCTTTTCTAATATAACCATATTAGACTTACATTTCTCTTTAGATTCTGCTTTTGCTATGTATCAATTCTAACATAATGTATTTTCATAATAATTTCAAGATATTTTCTACTTTCCCTTTTTGGCCTATAGAACATTTTTAAAATTTTCTAAACATTTACATGTTTTATAGAGTTTTATTACTAATATGTAACTTCTTTGTCATCAAAAAACATACTGTGTGATTTCAATCCTTTTGAATTTACTGAGACTTGTTTAACTGCAAACATTTGGTTTATCTTGTTGAATGTTCCATGTACATTTGAAAAGAATATGTTCAATTGTATTCTACAAGTGTCTGTTAATTCAAGCTGATTAATAGTGATGTTCAAATCTTCTACATCTTTACTATTTTTATTTTAATCTAGTTGTCCTTTTACTTTAAGAGGTGTTTTTATATCCCCAAATATGACAGTGAATCTGACTCTTTTCCCTCTTTAGTTCTGTTAGTTTTTTTTCCTGCATTTTTAATCTGTTATTAAATACTGTATTAATTTTCTATTGCTGCTCCAAATAAATTACCACAGTGGCTTAAAACATCCAACTTTATAAACTTATTGTTCTAGGTTAGAAATCAATTTGGGTCTCAGTGGGCTTGGGAGGGCTATTTTCCTTCTGGAAGTGCTAAGGGAGAATCCATTCCTAGCTTCCAAAGGTTGCATACATTGCTTGGCTCATGGTGCCCTTCCTCCATCTTCAAATCCAGCAGTGGCAAGTCAAGTTCCTCTTACATGTATGGCATTGTTATACTCTCCTTTTTCATAATTAAGCCTCCCTATGCATCCTGTTTTCTGTTCCCTTGTCCATTCTTGTGTTTTTACTGGATCCATCCAGATAATACAGCATAAGATCCATAATTTGTCAGTTGATTAGTAACCTTAATTCCCTTTGCTATTCAGTGAAACATATTTAAGTTCTAGAGATTAGCATGCAGACATCTTGGGGGAGACCATTATTCTTATGTCACAGGTAATACATTTATGATTATTATGTGTTTCTGACAAACTGACCCTTTTATCATTATGAATAGTCTCTTTTTCTTTGAAAACACTCATTTTTTGAGGCCTGTTTTGTCTAATATCAATATAGTTTCACTAGTTTTTTATCATTGCTTGATTGGGCATATCAGTAACATCATTTTCTATTCAATTTTTCTGTGTATTCACATTTAATATGTGTCTCTTGTATATATATAATATATGATACTTATTATTAAAAACAATTACTTAATATAATTTTTGATTAAATCTACCATTTTGCTATTTGATATCTATTTTTACCATTTAGTTTTTGCTCCTTTGTTCCTCCATTCTTGTTTTTTTTTTTTTTTGAGGTTAATTCACCACTATTCCTCAGTGCTGCAATAGAATTCCAACATGGATTTTTAGCTATACTTTTCACAGTACTTTCCAAGTGATTCTTCTAGGAATTCAATTTTCACATTATTACAATCTTCTTAGAGTAAATATTATACTACTTCATGTAAAAGAATCTCAGAATGGTATGTCCATTAACTGACTTTTTCTTTCCCATCTTTTGTGGTATTCTTGCCATATATTTTTATATCTATATATATGTTGTAAGCTGAATAATACAATTTACATTTTCATATTAGAGTTTTTTGTTTTTTAAAGTCAGCAAAAAATAGACTTTTATATTTGACCACAAATTTACCATTTCCAATATTCTTTGTTATTTTTAGAAATCCAAATTTCCTTCTGGTATTACTTACTGCCTTTATGTCTGAAGAACTTTAGTATTGTTTATAGCTTTTGTTTATCCAAAACATCTCTATTTCATATTCATTTTAAAGAATTTTTTTTGATGGAGTATTATTCAGCTATAAAAACAATGAAATCTGTCATCTGTAGCAGCATAGATTAGTCTGGAGGACAATATGTTAAGCAGTCTGTCACAGGAAGGCAAATAATGCATATTCTCAAGAGGAAGATAAAAAAGTTGTTCTAAAAAAACTAGACAATAGAATAGTGGTCATTAGAGGTTTATATAGTTTCTACTTCATTGTTGATATTTCTGTATGTAATCACCATTATAAACATTTCCTTCTTAACTCTGAATATTTATAGTGACTTCTTTAAAATCTTTGTCAGCTAATTCTAATATCTGGGTCATTTTAGCATTTCTATTATTTGTTTACTCTCTTGGCCATCAGTCATATATCTCTGTTTCTTTACAAGTCTAATAATATATTTAAATTGTGTACTGGAATACATACTGCCAAGACAGAAGAGCATTGGTTCTGGACCTAGTAAGAAATTGAAGAATGACTGATCATCTTGTTCTTATGGAGACATCAATTTACATGTTGAGTAAGTAAGTCTGTTTTGGTTATATGTTAGTCTTAGGTAAAGTCATTAGTCCTGAGACATAGACTTCTACTTATAACTCTTGTAGTTCTCACTGGAAAGAATAAGGCATTTGTTAGTTTCCTCTAAATTTGTAAGGTTCAAATTCCAATCTCTGTCTCTCATTTGACAGCAGCTGAAATCTCTATTCAACTTTTTCAGGCTTCTAGTTGTTGCCTTCCAACAAGCTCCTTGGGTTCTTCCATGAATATGGAGGAAGATCAGGAATCAGACAAAGATTAGAGGAAGTTATGTGCAGGTTTAGTATCATTCCCCTGTAGTTCCTTCTGTCTGAGTTTCCACCCTGAAGTTGCAGCTTCTGATTCCTTCTGACAGCTCATGTCAATAAAACCATGTATTATTCTTTGAGTTCTAGGTACTTCATGATGCATAAATTGATAAGGAACCATAATGGAAAAGTCATAGAATAACTTCCTTTAGTTTCCAACTCCTTTAGATCACTTTCCAGTGTTTTACGTTTGTTTTTGTAAATATTTGTCTAGATTTTATCATTGTTATCTCTAAGAAGGTGATTCTGATATTAAGCTACTCCATTATATTAATTCTTAGAACTTAATTATACTGATGAAAAAGCAAAGAGCAACACAGACATCAAGGAAATCCAGTGGATCATTTGAAAATTTATAATCAAAATAAACTAGAAAACATAGAAGAAATGGATACATTTCTAGACATTTATGACCTGACAAAATGGAATCTAGGGGATATAAAAAACCTAAACAGATGAATAACAAGCTATAAGGAAGAAACAGTAATAAAAAGCCTTCCAACAAAGCAAAGCCCAGAATCAGATGGATTCTCAGCTGAATTCTTCCAGACCTTTACAGAAGAACTAGCATCAATGCTTCTCATATTATTCCATGAAATAGAAAGGGGGAGTTCTGCTCCAGAGTTTCTGCGGACCAGCAGGAGCCATGGAGGGCCCAAAACTGCCCTCAGGAAACCCCACAGGTGTCCAGCCAATGGGAGATCAGAGACTGCTAGGCACCAGCCACAGGGGAGCATACACCCAGGGTAAGAGTCCCCACAGAGTCCCCAGGATGAGGAGGCCCCACCCAAGTGAGACCTGGGCCTGGCCCAGTTCTGCTCCAGAGTTCCTGTGGACAGGTGAGACAGAGGGCCCAAAACCACCCTTAGGGAATGCCAGGGGTGCCCAGCTGAAGGCAGACCAGAGCCTGC
The DNA here is from genome assembly GCA_004024805.1 of Geosciurus inauris. Lineage (NCBI taxonomy): Eukaryota > Metazoa > Chordata > Mammalia > Rodentia > Sciuridae > Geosciurus > Geosciurus inauris. The sequence continues at coordinate 25,013 of PVHX01023861.1, forward strand.
TAGCTTCCAGCCCCAGGGGAGCTCACACTCACAGTAAGGGTCACACACAGACACTCCTGCTTGAGACCCTGCCTAAGTGAGGCTGGGGCCCACCCCTAGTTCCACTCCAGAGTTCCTGCTCACCAGCAGGAGTACAAGAGAGGGGCAAAACAGCTCTCAGGGATCACCAGAGGAGCCCAACCAAAGCCACTCCCACTGCCCTTTAGAGGTACATCCACTGCCTCTGCCACCAACTTTTGTGACAGTAGTGTCCATCTATGGACACTGCGGGAACAGAAGTAGCTCTAAGGTGAGATACAGGTAATCTAGAGTGTCAATACAGGATTATAGGATAGAAGCCACAATACTTCAGATTGGTATTTCAAGAAAGGAAGATACACAACCAACATGAAAAAACAAGGGAAGAAAGTGCCCCAAATAAACCTGGATACCACTGTAACAGAATCCATTGACAACACAGTTGATGAAATGTCAGAGAAAGAATTCAGAATGTACATAATTAAAATGATCTGCAAACTAAGGAATGACATAAGTGGGCAATTACAGGCAAAAATTGATTGATCCAACAAAGAAATAGGAGAGCAAATAAAGGCAACCATTGATCATTCTAACAAAGAGATAAGAGAGCAATTACAAGTAG
>PVHX01023862.1:0-24984 GCA_004024805.1 Geosciurus inauris
AAAAAAAAAAAAAAAAAAAAGAAGTCATGGGCTGGATGAGTGTGACATGAGCAGGGCCCTGATGTCAACCTGGCAAGGTTCCACTCATGCCACCAACCCTCACTGGCTTTGTGAATTTAGGCAAACCATTGTGTCTCCCTGAGCCTCTTTCCTCCTCTGCAAAACCCATTCATTCATTGGCCATCCAATATTCGCTAAGCACCTACCATGTGCCAGGCCCTGTTCCTGTCAAGACAGTCTGGGAACACAGCTGTGAGCAACAGAGATAAGATCTCTGCCCTCATGAGGGTCATGTTCTAGAAAATTCTATGGAAAGTGTTCTATCAAAACAGTAAAGCAGGACTGGAATATGAGACAGGGTTGTGAAGACAGATGACACTGACTTTTCCATTGGGCAGAGATGATAAAGGAGATGAGGGAGCAAGCCTGTGTGTGTCTGGGGAAATGCATTTCAGGCATGGGGAACATCAAGTGCAAAGACCCTGGGGCTGTTTGAGAAATGGCAAGGAGGCCAGTGAGGCTGGAGCGACATATCCTAAGGAGGCAGGGAAGAAAATGAGGCTACAGCCAGGGAAAGGATTGCAAGCAGGGCTGTACCTGTGTGGCTGTTTGCTAGCTTTATTTGTGTGCCTGAATGTTTCTTTCTTAGAATCTTCCTTTTTTATAAAATGGGGCTCAGCAATGCCTCCTGCAGGACAAGTACAAGTCCTAATAATAGCTGACATTTCTGGAAGGCTCAGTGTGTGCCGGGCACTGTGCACTTTTGGTCTTGACCTCCTCAAGTCTTCATTGCCAACCCCTGAGGTCGGTTCTATATTTATCTTCATCTGATAGATGAGTCACTGAAGTCAGAGAGGAAAGGCCACCTGTCCCCGGCCACACAGCTGATACAGGGTGCAAGGAACCCGAGCCTTCCAGGGCCTGTTCCCTAGTCCCCATCCTCCATCCTGGTGCCCAGGGCATGGCTTTTCAGTTTCCCCACCGCCCCCAAAGCTTGACAATAAATGGTCTCTGGTGTGTGTGTGATGTTGTTACTCCGCTCCTTCCAGGGACACTGCCAACACAGTGAAGGAGAAATTCGGGAGGAAGCTTTACGAATCCTTACTGGTGTGAGTACCTGGTCCTCGCTTTGTATCCTTTGGGGCCCTGACCTCTCTCATCACCTCATTCCCACGGGCATGTCCCCACTCACCTTGCAGGGGGAGCCTCCCAGACATGAACAAGATGCTGGACAAGGAAGACTTCACCATGATGAAGAGGGCCATCTTTGCCACACAGGTATGATTTGGACCCCTGAGCAGAGAGGCATTTTCTAGCAGCCCTGAAGGCCTCTTGCCGTGGGATCTCTGACTGCAGGGATTGCTGGGCATTCTTTCTTTAGTGATTCTTTATTGAGGGATTGATTCTGAGGTCCACAGAAAACTGTGAGGTGACAGGTAGAACTTCAGTCCCAGAAACACTTTGGAAAGGCTATTTTCTGTGACTTATTCTGCCAGCGGGGCTGTTGGGAGTTGTGGGTTTTTTGTTTTTTTGTTTTTGGTTTTTTTTTTTGGGCGGTGGGGAGGTCCCTGTCCCTGTGGTTAGTGGATGAAGGGTAAAAGGGACATTGCAAGAGTCGAAATAGCTGCAGTAAAGAGACTACAACTGGCAGCTGTTTCTGTGGCTTCCTGCACTGTCTCCCCTTCTGTCCCCAGGCATTGCTGGAAGTAGTGTTTTTGTTAGGCCTCTTTGGGATGGAACCCAAAGATCAGCTAAAACCCCTAGCATTCCCTGGAGAACATTGAAAGCCCAGGAACCACTGTTTCTTATCCCATTTTCTATGTCTTAGTCCCCACACACCCCTGGGAGTTATATCTTCTTTAATTCATGAGATAGATGGAATTAGGAGCACGGAAAACCTTGGACAAGATTGTCAGTCACAAAATGAGAACTACAACTCCCAGCAGCCCCTGGGACTTTTCTGCAACATGGATTTCCCTCACCATAGAGGATTCTGGGAGTTAGGGTTCTTTCATTACTTGGATCAAGGGATTTGGGTACCTGTGGTTAGGGTTAGTGAGTTGAGGGAATAGAAACCTAGACAACTAGGTTGCACAAACACATATGAACTGCTTTTGGCCGAACTATAATTTCCAGTGTCCTTAAGGTAGCACACCTTGCTATATGGCTCGTAGGCATTGTTGCTAACAGAAGGATGCTGGGAGTTGTAGTGGTTTTTTTTTTGGCATCTGGAATCTAAGCTGAAGGTGAGCAGAAAATTTAAATGAGAGATGATTAAACAGTTGCAGAGAATTATCCATCCCGGCAACCTCTGGGGCTTCCTAGTCATTCTAACTTCTCTTTGATGTTGTGACTTCTGGGAATTTTGGTTTCTTTGGTCTCCTGTTAGGGATGGGGAGGGGATTCTGATAAGAAAACTACAACTCCCAGCCGACCCAGAAGTTTGCTACCTTATTGACACACTCTCTGTCCCCACTGAGAGAGTTATATTTCAGTTTCCTTTAATGTCAGAGCCAAGAGCACAGAACAAGATAGTGATAACTCTCCATAGCCCCTGGGCATGTTGAAACTAACTCTTCCTCAAAAAAAAAAAACTGGGGGCTGGGGTTGTGGCTTGGTGGTAGAGCGCTTGCCTAGCATGCGTGAGGCACTGGGTTCAATTCTCAACACCGCATATAAATAAATTAAAAAAAAAATAAAGGTCCATCAACAACAACAAAAAAATTTTTTTTAAATTAAAAAAAAAAAAACCAGCTGGGAATTACAGTTCTTTTGACTCACGGTAGTTAAGGGAAAGACCCTTTAAAGATAGAACCAAAAAGGAACCTACAAGTCTCTTGCATTTGTTACCCCATGGCCTGTTGGGCATTGGGGTTTCCTTGGATCCCTGGGGTCAACATGGTCCATGGGGAAGTAGAAAGCCCTTAGTCCCTTTTCTGACACCCACCCCACTTGTGGCCCCTACAGCGGCAGTCTTTTCCCCCTGTGTGCACCCACAACATGCTGGACGACTCTTCGGACCCCATCCTGACCACCATCCGCCGAATTGGCCTCTTCAACAGTAGTGCCGACAGGGTGAAGGTGAAGGCACTGTCTAGGGGTGGGTTTGCAGTGGGAGGGGGAGGGGGTTGCACCCCAGCAGTAAAACAAGATAGTTATCACTATCTTGTTCTGTTCCCTATAGTTTATCAAAGACATCATTATGTTTAGAATGAGTCATGGCTCCTGAGACAAACAGACTTAAGTTTAAATCTTTGTCTTGAGCCAGGCGCTGTGGCACACGATGTAATCCCAGTGACTCAGGAGTCTGAGACAGGAGGATCGTGAGTTCAAAGCCAGCCTCAGGCCGGGTGTGGTGGCGCACGCCTGTAATCCTAGCACTTTGGGAGGCTGAGACGGGAGAACCACGAGTTCAAAGCCAGCCTCAGCAACGGCGAGGTGCTAAGCAACTCAGTGAGACCCTATCTCTACATAAACACAAAAAATAGGGCTGGGGATGTGGCTCAGTGGTTGAGTGCCCCTGAGTTCAATCCTTGGTACCCCTCAAAAAAATCTTTGTCTTGTCACCCACTTGCTGTGTGGCTTTGGACAAGTACTTTACCCACTATGAGTTCCTGGAAAGTATCTACATAAGCTGCTTGGGCTAAGCCCTTCTTTTTCACTGCCAGGTAATTTTTCACCCAGAATTCCTCTCCTCCACAAGTCCCCTGCTCCCTGTGGACTATGAGGAGTTTGTCCGAGGCTGCCACCTTGGGGTCTTCCCTTCCTACTATGAGCCTTGGGGCTACACACCGGGTGAGTGCAGCAGGTGGGGGGCAACATAGTTCTGGGGTCTTGTTCAGATCTGACATGATCCTGGGGCAAGGCACTAGCCCTCTCTGAACCCTTTCCCTCCTTTGCAAAACAGGAACAGTGGTAACAGTCTGTTCTGCTGCAGCATGCATTTTTGTAACACAGTAGCTCATATGACTCAAAACTACATGACAATGTCAGTTTCAAATGGTTGTCACTGTTTGCTCTGATTTCCCCCAATACGCCAATGTTTGGTCCCCAAATAAGAGCAGCTGAGTCACAACTGACTAGCATAACTAAGTGTAGCACAGTTTTCTCCTGAGTTGTCTGTTTTGCAGCTTAGAGAGGTTTTTAGGAACATGTCTACATTATAATTATAATAAGCTATAAACTCCTCAAATGTATCAGGGTTGAGTTATCAAACAAGGCAGAGTAGGGGCTCTGTACTAGAGATATTAACAGTGAGAAACCTTCTACTTCCTGTCAAAACAGACTATGAAGCTGCCGCCTGTAATCTCAGAGGCTCAGAAGGCTGAGGCAGGAGGATGGCGAGTTGAAAGCCAACCTCAGCAACTGAGTCCCTAAGCAACTCAGCGAGACCCTGTCTCTGAATAAAATATAAAAAAAAAGGGCTGGGGATGTGGCTCAGTGGTAGAGCACCCCTGGGCTCAATCCCCAGTACCCCAAAAAACAAAAAGTGATGGACATTGGTCTAGAGTAAGCGTTCAATAAATCTTCATGTCTCACCTTTTGACTTTTCCACATTCTGAGGCCTTGGGGCGAAAGAATTCCTTTTTCTGTGGTTCAGCTTCTGCTCTGAGAAGCCAGGGAGAGTACAGCCAACCGCCCGACGCGGTTGTGCAGGCTCTGTGACTAGCCACTTGTTTCAGGCGCCGGTAGAGGGCGCCATTGAAGCTTTTATTGCAATTAAGAGGGTAGGCGTGAGAGGGAAGCTAACTAAGCGGACCTTTCTCACACCTTGCAGCTGAGTGCACCGTTATGGGCATCCCCAGTATCTCTACCAACCTCTCTGGCTTCGGCTGCTTCATGGAGGAACACATTGCAGATCCTTCAGCTTACGGTCAGCACCCAGGTCCCTGAGGGTTAGAGAAGAGTGATAGTCAGGATTCCTGGATCCTGGGCAGGAGGGAATGCGAACTCTTGGGTCCCTGGGGGAGGAGGGGTCCTAGTGCCACAGAATCCCGGAGAGGATGAAGGCCTTCCCAGACCATTTTTAAAACCCTCCCCTGGCCGGGCGTAGAGTCCCACATCTGTAATCCCAGTGGCTAGAGAGGCTGAGGCAGCAGAATCGCGAGTTCAAAGCCAGCCTCAGCAACAGCAAGGTGCTAAGCAACTCAGTGAGATCCTGTCTCAAAGTAGGGCTGGGGATGTGGCTCAGTGGTCGAATTCCCCTGAGTTCAATCCCCGGTACAAACAAACAAAAAGCCCTGTCCTGACCTCTGCAGGCATCTATATCCTGGACCGTAGGTTCCGAAGCCTGGACGATTCCTGTTCGCAGCTCACCTCCTTCCTCTACAGCTTCTGCCAGCAGAGCCGGCGACAGCGCATCATCCAACGGAATCGCACGGAACGTCTCTCTGATCTTCTGGACTGGAAATACCTAGGCCGGGTATGACCTCTTTCCCTAATCTCAGCTTCCTCCCTTTCTAGGTGAATTAGCCTCTTCTGACTCCAAGTCTTGGGTTCTGCAGCCTCAAAAAGTTGGTGCAGGGGGCTGGGATTATGGCGCAGTGGTAGCGTGCTCGCCTAGCACGCATAAGGCACTGGGTTCGATCCTCAGCACCACATAAAAATAAAATAAAGATATTCTGTCACCTACAACTAAAAAATAAACATTTAAAAAAAAAAAAAAGTTGGGCCGGGCGCGGTGGCTCACGCTTGTAATCCCAGCACTTAGGGAGGCTGAGACAGGAGGATCGCGAGTTCAAAGCCAGCCTCAGCAATGGCGAGGCACTAAGCAACTCAGTGAGACCCTGTCTCTACATAAAACACAAAATCGGGCTGGGGATGTGGCTCAGTGGTCGAGTGCCCCTGAGTTCAGTCCCTGGTGCCAAAAAAAAAAAAAAAAAAAAAGTTGGTGCAGGTGGTAGGGTCTCCTACTCCTACTTCTAACAATTGCTGCCCCTTTAAGAAATTTGGGCTGGGGATATAACTCAGTGGTGGTGGAGTGTGTGCCTAGCTTGAGCGAGGCCCTGGGTTCAATCCCCAGTACTTCAAAGAGAGACAGAGTGGAGGGGGTGGGGAACGGAGGGGAGAGGGAAAGAGCAAGGGGAAAAAAGTCAGCCTGGGCAATTTAGCGAGACCCTGTCTCAAAATAAACAATAAAGAAGCAGGGCACAGTGGTGCACGCCTGTAATCCCAGCACTTTGGGAGGCTGAGACAGGAGGATCACGAGTTCAAAGCCAGCCTCAGCAATGGCGAGACACTAAGCAACTCAGTGAGACCCTGTCTCTACATAAAACACAAAATAGGGCTGGGGATGTGGCTCAGTGGTTGAGGGTCCCTGAGTTCAATCCCTGGTACCCCCCCTCCAAAAAAAAGAGAGCTGGGATGTATGGAGATGTAGCATAGTGGTAGAGCGCCCCTGGGTTCAATCCTCAGTACGGGAATTTAAAAATAATAATAATGGACTTTAGGAGGAAGAACAATCATTTGCATAGGGGTGTGGCCCAAGCTGTCCTTGACTTGAGACTTCTGCCCCCTTAATGAGACGTGGCTCAGGGATTGTCCCTTCACAGCTCTACACGAGGGGTAGAACCAGAAAGATGGACATTTGCATAGGAGCGGACTGGAAGGTACCACGAGTGTGTTCATCTACACTAGAAGGTGTTAGGATTCGCCAGGGGCGGGGTCCCGCTCCTGCGTCCCTTGACACCTCCTCTCCTTCTTTACCCCAAGTACTATATGTCTGCACGCCACATGGCGCTGGCCAAGGCCTTCCCAGATCACTTCACCTACGAGCCCCACGAGGCGGATGCGGTGAGTGGACCCTGGATTTCTGCTGAGCCAGGAGCTGGAGGGCTGGGCTGGGCTGGGCTGGGGGTGGGGTGTCCTTCTGGGGCCTCTGCTCACGCTGGTTTGTGCCCACCCTCACGGGTATGCAGACCCAGGGGTACCGCTACCCACGGCCAGCCTCAGTGCCACCATCGCCTTCACTATCACGACACTCGAGCCCACACCAGAGTGAGGATGAAGAAGAACCTCGGGATGGGCCACTTGAGGAGGAGCGTTACGATGAGGACGAGGAGGCGGCCAAAGACCGGCGCAACATCCGGGCGCCGGAGTGGCCGCGCCGGGCCTCCTGCACCTCCTCCACCGGCGGGAGCAAGCGCAGCAACTCGGTGGACACGGCGCCCTCCAGCTCCATCAGCACCCCCAGTGAGCCCCTCAGCCCAGCCAGCTCACTGGGTGAGGAGCGCAACTAAGCCTCCACTCACTTCCTGCCTGTCCTGTGTCCCTCCTCCAGGGAGTGGATGCAGGGGGCGCTGTTTCTGAACCCCACTCCAGATCCTGAGTGGTATCCACCCTGTGTGTGGAGCACAACCCAGCCCCTTCCGCCATACACTCCAGCCCCTCCAGCTGCACCCCCGGAGTCCCCACACTCCAAAACCCACAATGCTGTGCCTTTCTTGGGTTTCAGGTTGCATTATCTGTACCCTGGAGTCCCTCAGGCTTGAACTGGGTCCCAGAGGCCTGGAATCTGCCATTATTCTGCTGTGGTGCCAGATGTTCTAGGAAGACTGGCCTGTTGCTTTCCAGGCTGAGTCTCCTAGAGCCCTTTGTGGCTTGCAAATTCTACAGCATCCAGAGCAGGCCATGCTCAGGCCTGGCCTGAGGACCACCAAGTGCTGTAAACTACATGGTATCCCTGCTAATGGGACCCTTTCAGGGACTTATGGTAACTGAAAGCCAGCTGTCCTCTATTTCAACTCAACTTGGCCTCCAGGACACACTCATGTTCCAGCCCTCGCTGGTGTCCAGTTCTGCCATCCCTGCTAATGGGACCCTTTCAGGGACTTATGGTAACTGAAAGCCAGCTGTCCTCTATTTCAACTCAACTCGGCCTCCAGGACCCGCTCATGTTCCAGCCCTCGCTGGTGTCCAGTTCTGCCACCACCCCGGCTCCTGTCAACCCCCACCTTTGGCCAAGCCAGGGGGGACAGAACCACTTGGTTCCTCATTCCTTCTGGAGCACGTGCAGATGTGGTCTAGACACCTTGCTGCCTTTCTGGTCTTTTCTGGACCAGATCCCACTCCTTCCCTGAGTCTGAGCTCTCCTCTGAATCTAGAGATTTTTTCTCTGCCCTCCAGAGAATCCCTCTGCTGAGCACAACCCCTCCCCCCAGCCACCCCAACTGCTCAGCCCACCATGAAACCACTGGGTTCTAGGTCCCAATTGCTGAATCTGGAGCCTTACCACTGTGCTGCGTCCTGGTCCCTTTCCCCTGATCTATAACTGAGCCCCCCTGGGTTCTAGAAGCCCCACATTTACCTCAAGGCACTTCCATCCCCAAGCTGTGCCCTGCCCCCAGCTTTGGTGAAAGGGAGGGGCCTCACGTGTGCTGTGCTGTGTCTGATGCACTGCTTAGTTGGGAGGGGGCAATTGGGAGGGGGCAGCCAGAAGGGTGTGATTAGTGTGTCCAGAGATGAAAAAAAATACATCTATATTTAAGAATCCCGACTATGGTCAGAGATGAGCACTTGGTGGGCCTCACTCCTGACTCCCCCAGACCTCATGATTATAGTCCCTGCGCTGGCCCGCTCCATGGTCGCTTATCTCATGCTCATGCTGTTGGAGAGATTTGGATTGCTGCTCTAAGATTCCAGTGTTCAAGGAAGGCCCATGTGACTGCTTAGCTGGGACTTCATTTGCAAGTGGCACAAATGGCAAGTGATCTTTGGCCTGAAGGGGCTCTGTGACAGACGACCCACAGGGCAGCCATGAGAACCATGTAGTTCTTGAAATTAAATATGGTTTATCAGTAATACTGGTCACAGGCAAGTGTTCGATGGCCACGTGTGGTCCATGGCTATCCTATTGGACATCACAGATGGATGGATTGGCTTCGCATGTTTCCAGGACTCTGGTTTCTGTACTTTGGCCTCATTGTCCTTTGGATGGCTCTATTTAAAAACAAACTTCTTTTTTGTTCTAATCTTCACTAGGCCATATGTGCATCTCTGAGCCAATCGCTACTCAGGAAACTGGGAAACTCCAGTTGCTTTGGATTTGGATATGTCGTCATCTTTCCTGTTAGCCTGTTACGGCCATGCAGTCCCCCTCTCCCTCTGAAGTCACGAGTGGCCATCAAAGTGTGATGACAGCAGATAAAATACCAGCCACTTAAAATGGCTCTTTTACCATGCAGGGAGGCTGGGGAGGAGGTTGGGGGGGGCGTGTCAGAACTGACACAGCAGTTTTATAACTCGGCCCCAGCAAATGCCAAGTCCTCTTAAGCTTCTTCAGTTCCCACTTGGCTAATGTGGACCCAAGTCTCACACTGTTTCTCTGCTGAGCCCCAAACCCCTAGCTCAACACCTCTTGGGCATCATGTGTACCCAGCTGCTCAGATCCACCTGACAATTCTTTCCAATGTGTGTCTTGTGGGTTTGTTCCAACACAGCCATTACTCTCTCTGTACAGGTGTAGAAAACAGTCTTTGGAGATCACACCCAGGTAGTGGCCTCAATTTGCCCTTATAAAGGGGTTAATAATTATGCTTGTCTTATTTTTTTTTTGTACCTGAGATTGAACCCAGGGGGCTTTAACCCCTGAGCAACATTCCCAGCCCTTTTCATTCTTTGAGACAGGGCCTCCCAAAACCTTGCTAAATTGCTCAGACTGGCTTCAAACTTGCCATCCTCCTGCTTCAGCCTCTCAAGTTGCTGGGATTTGTCTTCAATTTTAAAGATCTTGGCCTAGTACCTAACTTCAATCACTCTGAACAGAGCCATTCCAGGGACTGGGGGTGTAGCTAAGAGGTAGAATTAATGCGCCTGAGTGCAACACTACATCAAGTTAGAAAAAAAGCTGACCACAGCAGTGCTGGCCAGTAATTCCAGCAACTCCTAGTTTGAAGCCAGCCTGGGCCACACAACAAGACCCTATGTCAGAATAACATAGGGGGACTGGGATTGTGGCTCAGTGGTAGAACACTTGCCTGGCATATGTAAGGCACTGGGTTTGATCATCAGCACCACATAAAAGTTAACAAAGGTATTGTATCTATCTACAACTAAAAAAAATAAAATAGCCAAGCACGGTGAGAATCGTTGAGTTCAAAGCCAACCTTAGCAATGGCAAGGCACTAAGCAACTTGGTGAGACCCTGTCTCTAAATAAAACAAAACAGGGCTGAGGATGTGGCTCAGTGGTTAAGAGTACCCCTGAGTGCACTCCCTGGTACCAAAATTAATAAAATAGGGCTGGGGATGCAGCTAAAGCAGTAGAGCACCTCTGGGTTCAATGTTCAATCCCTACTACCACACATGCAAAAAAGGAACAGCATAGAGCCTCTTCAGGTTACTGAGATCTAGCAGTGTCTGCTCCCAGGTACCAACCCCAGATTTGAGAATGCCAAACTCCCAGAAGGCTGCCTCCATCACCTAGGAGGAGCAGTTAACAGCCAGCCAAGCAAACTGAGAAGCCCGTCTCAGAACAAATAAGAATGAACAAGGGCCAATCCCTATCTCCCTGCCACTCCCTCTACCCCAACCAGTCACACTGTTCTCAACATACACACACAAAACCACCAGATGCTGGAAAAAGCTTTATTTTCATTTGGTCCAAGGCTCGAGAGGGGCTCTACAGTGGTTAAAAAGCTGCCTAGGGGTTAAAGGGAGAGGCTTAGGCCAAAGCCCTGATGCCAGGGGATGCAAAGGAGCCCCATCAAAGGCCACTACAGCTAGGGCCTCTTAGTCGTGCTTGAGGGTGAGTCTTTCGAAGAGATACTCTCCCAGGCCAGCCTGGGGGCCCGCCAGACGGCGGAGGTTAGTCAAGTGGTCCCCCATCTTCTTGATGAGCTTCACCTCCTCATCAAGGAAGTGGTTCTCCAGAAAGTCACAGAGCTGAGAGAGAGAAGAGGAGAAATTAGAAGTCCAACTCCTGGGGAAAAGGGAGGGAGAGCTGCCGCTGGTAACAAGGGCCAACAGCCGTGGAACAACGCTTGGAGGTTACTTGCCCAGTAGACAGGCAGTCATGGATGAGGGGGTAACTTACGTGTGGGTCTGTGCGGGTAGAACCCAAGGCATGAAGATCCAAAATGGCTTGGTTCAGGTTCTTTTCCAGGCCCAAAGCAGCTTCCATGGCGTCCAGGGTGTTGCCCCACTCATCTTGAGAAGGTTTCTGTACAGAAGACAAACATTTCGGATTGGCCACACATTCCGTCACTCCCACTACAACTCCCAGCAGTTGGGAGCAGAGATCTGACCTACAGAGTTTCCTATTTATCGCCCCCAGTTTCCAACAACTGCATGTCCCCAAGACCTGGACCTAGACACCAGGCAGCCCGTACCGTGGCGTCTTGGAGGAATTCTCCGCGCCTCCCTGACCAGCGATAATAAACCCGCCCAAGACTGAACTGCAGCTCCCATAAGCCTCCGCGACACCTCAAAGGCTAGTTAGGGCGCCTCGCGGGCTCGGCCTTCAGGGAATTGTAGTCCGCGACGCAGACAGATACACACACTCTCTCTCTCTCTCACCTGCACGTCCTGGAATAGGGCGCGGCCGCCGCGCTGGTTTTGCATTTTCAGGAGACGCTCGGAGGCCTCGCGCTTTTCCTCAGCCAACTCGCGGAAGAAGTGGCCCACGCCCTCCAGGGCCACATCGTCACGGTCGAAATAGTAGCCCTGAGGGAAGAGATGGAGGAAACAAAGGTTGGCAGGAGGCAGACCTGCCGTGCGGACTCCGCCCTCTGACTACCAGCGGGAACAAAGAAGGCTGGCGCATGCGCAGAGACCAGAGGTGCGCAGTTAAGGGGAACTTGGGCCAGCGGCGTCCCGGGGTCCCTCACCAGAGAGAGGTAGGTGTAGGAGGCGCGCAGATGCAAATTGACCAGGCGGTTGACGGCAGCCTCCACCTCGGTGGAATAATTCTGACGAATCTGGGAGCTCATGGTTGGTCGTCAAAAAGGAGCTAACCACAAAAAACGGAGTTCGCTGGTCCTGGAAGAAGGAGATGGGCGAGAAGATGGTCCCGGAGATTGCAAATGAAGATCAGATTGGAAGGAGATTGGAAGCTGGAAGAAAAGGGAGTCCCCGGGTCTGTTCCGTTCAAACACTGTTGAAGCAAGACACAGATCCGTGGGACCTCTAGGCGCGGTGGTTGAGGCCGTGGCCAGGACGGCTTCTTTTATAGTGCGCTGACGCCTGGAGGTGGGGCGTTTAGCGCGGGAGGCCCACCAATCTGCGCTGGGGGGAGGCGGGGCCTGAAGGCCGGGTTTGGCCAATGACAAGCAGATAGGAGTCTAAGCCCCCTCCCGGAGGTGGAGAAGTCACGCGCCTGGAGCGCCAGGCTGTTGTGAAACAGGGGAAGCGGGGGTGGGGGTAGGGGTGGGGGAGGGGTGAGGATCCTGGGAAGTAAAGGGTTTTAGGGGGGTCTTTCAGGAAAGAGGGAGATTTATGGTGACAGTGGGAACCCTGGGAAGTGATTACTGAAGTCCTGGGGTGTCTCAAGGAAGCAAGTCGGCTTCTAGCGTTTCTGAGAAAGTGCTTCTTTCTGGTATGCTGAACAAGGGGGTACCTTAGAGGTACCAGGGGACCTTCAGTTGCCTGGGGTTTACTCTGCACAATAAGGGGTCTTCAGGTCATTGGAAAGTTTGGAAGGCAGTGAGGTGGTATTTTGGGGACCCTGGGGATCTTTGAGAAATGGGGTGGGAAGGACCTGGAACCCTAGGGTTTTCACTGGGAGGGCCGCCTTCATAATGGGAAGTCCATGTTTTTACCAAGCCCTCCGGGGGACTTTAAGCCCTTTAAGTGGTCTGGGGATGGGAAGGGCAGTTTTGTGTGTGTGTGTTTCTGGAAGCCTAGCAAGGGCATTTTGAAAAGGTGGAGCGACACGTGGAACCCTGGACAGCCCTTTGGAGTCCTGGAAAGACCGACTGGGCCTCTTGGAGCTATTTCAGGGGCCCAGTATCTTATTGGGAGTAGAGATATGGAGAGGAAGGAAATGACTTGCTCTTGGGGGTCTCTGGGGCTGGCTTTCCTGGGAACTGTTTCTGGAAGGAATTCCAGAGGCTCTGAGCATTCGCTGCCCTGTAACAGTGTCTGAAGTTGTCCAAGAGTCTTCCCTGACACCTGCTCCTTCTGTCACAAAGCACAGCCCTGGGTCCTGGAGGAACAAGGTCTGATGACCTACTGACAGGATTTTTTTTTTTTTTTTTTTTTTGGTACCGGGGATTGAACTCAGGGGCACTCGACCACTGGGCCACATCCCCAGCCCTAGTTTGTGTTTTATGTAGAGACAGGGTCTCCCTGAGTTGCTTAGCGCCTCGCCATTGCTGAGGCTGGCTTTGAACTCGCGATCCTCCTGTCTCAGCCTCCCTAAGTGCTGGGATTACAGGAGGATGCCTGTCTTTGTCAAACATACTTTGGAAGCGGGCCAGGCTCACGTTGATAGGGCTGGTTCAAACCAGGATCCTGATCTTGGGGAAGGGACGACACAAAAGACAGGAATTTGACCCTAATGCAAGAGCCCTGGGAGCTGAAGCCACTTGGCGCGTAGATGGGCGGTCAGAGGGCCTGCTATGCAGCCCTGAAGCAGCGGAAGCAGCCCAGGCAGGGTAGCCGACCTTGGGATCCCCAGATACGGGGGCCCGGCCGGGTATCTGGGGTCCTCAGGGGGCGTCCGGGCGGGCGGCCAGGCAGAGCACTGCTGAGTCATGCTGAGCTCAGCGCGGGAAGGGGCTCCGCGGCGCATGGGCGGGGCGGCTCGCTGACCTCATCCCCGCCGCGGGTTCAGCCCTTGTGCTTAGGACCCTCCTTGAAAATCCTGGCGGAACCACGTCTGGCCTCTTCCGCCACCTTGAGGGAAACCTGCTGCGTGTGCTGTGTGCCCGGGTCTTGCTTTTTCCTTCCCTTGATGCCCTTTCCTGGGGATCCTGCTTGTGGTTACCCCGTCCCGGCCCCCGGGTCGGTGGCCGTCTGCTCTCGTGTCTCCCGACTGTCTCCGGGGAGAGTCGGGGACGGGGCCGGGGCCTGGGCGCCGGCCTCGTTGCTGAGCCGGTTACTCATTGACCGCATCCAGACCTCAGCCTGCAGACCTTTAGCCTCAAGCAGGCCCAGGCGGGAGACCTGGAAGGGGCCCCCAGGTGGAAGAGGAGGGGCTGAGCAAAGGTGATGGCAGGACAGACTTGGGGATGGGGAGACCTTGAGGTGGGCAGGCGGTGGGTCCCATTCGCTCCCTGTTCCCCAGTGCCTCTGCTATTATTTGATGGTGGTACTGGGGACTGAACCCAGGCGCACTGTACTACTGAGCTGCATCCCCAGTTCTTTTTTTCTGGTACTGGGGATTGAACTCAGGGGCACTCGACCACTGAGCCACACCCCCAGCCCTATTTTGTTTTATGTAGAGACAGGGTCTCACTGAGTTGCTTAGCGCCTCGCCATTGCTGAGGCTGGCTTTGAACTCGTGTTTCTCCTGTCTCAGCCTCCCTAAGTGCGCCACCACGCCCGGCTTCCAGTTCTTTCTGATAGGGTTTCTCTAACTTGCTGAGGCTGGCCTCAAACTTAAAATCCTCCTGCCACAGCCTCCTGAGTTGTTGGGGTCACAGGTGTGCACCACTACACCCCAAGTGAGAGTCCAACTCTTGTGCCTCCCTGTTTAGGTGAGCACCAGGAGGGCTGGGGGTAGTCACTGGGCCAGCCTCAGGCTCTGCTCCCTCAACCTGTCTGTGGTCAGCCAGGTCCCATTGGCCTCCACAGGTGTGCTTTTGAGGTCTGGGCCTCTCCTTTGGACCAACCTCCACTTGCTTTCCCACAATGCGCCAGAGTCCTCCTGTCCTTCCCTTGTACCCTATTCTCCACTTAAGTAAACTGGCCAATGCCTGGACTCCCGGTAGTGAAGCCTCGGGCCAGGAGGAAGGCCCCCTTGTGCTCAGACCTTGCCCAGGGCTGCCTGTGTCAGCATACGTCACCCTGGATTGCCACAGTTGGAATCATGGGGCAGCTTTGGTTCCTCTTGGGACTTCAGGCTCCTAGACAACAGGAACTGGGGGACTGACTCATCCCTAATCCAGAGAGCACTGGGTACCCCAGAGAAAGAGAAGAGTGGAGCACACGGCAAGTCCCCAGTCAGACCCCTCCAGGACAGTGGATAGAGGGCCAGTGAGGCAGACGCCAGAGTGGCCTGAAGGAAGTTTATTGTCCCCCACCCCCACCAGGCCACTCCCCCCAATAATTACAAAAGTATGAAAAATGCCTACGTCCCCCAATCCCCATTCCTCCCAGAAAAATGCTATAATTTATGCAGAAAAGACAGTCCAAGGCCGCAGGTGGCCTCAACCCATCTTCTTCCAGATGGTGAGTGAGGCGGTGAGCACTCCGGCCACAAAGATGGTCACTGTCTGCCACGTGGGGGTCCCGAAGTAGGAGAGGAGGCCATCCTGGAGACAGAGATACCGCTTCAGGAACGCGGCAAGGTCAACTTGTGGACCAACATGTGGGGGATCAGGGAGACTGAGATCAGAGGGTATGAGTGGGGCAAAGGCCTAAGATGGATGGGTGTTAAAGACCTTGGTCAAAGGATCATCCGTGAACTTGAGAAACGGGAGGCCCAAGGCACAAATCTAGTTAGGGGCCACAGAGTGGTCAGCGGGTACCAGAGGAACTGGACTGATCACACACTAAAACATTCTAGACCAAACCAGACGACTGAGAATGGTAAGGGAAGGAAAGGGTACCAAGTGGGGGCTCAAGAGGCCTAAAGGTCCCAGAGGAGGAAGGGGTTGAGGTGTCTCACCCAACCACCCTGCTCTTGAATCCAGCCCAGCAGCCGCTCTCGGAGGAAGTCCAGTGTCCAGCCCATGATGGTTCTGATCAACTCTGGCACCTTGGTACACAGGGCCTGCAGAGAGGGGGTGGCTGTTAGGGAATTTAGCCATGTCCCCCTTGACTGAATAAAGTGGCCCCAAGCCTTCTTTCTCAATGCTGTGCCTACCCCGGCAGTCTCTTCTCTCATAGTCAGCTTCATAAATTACGAACTAGATCACATCACTGTCAACTGTCCTGCTCGTGAGCACCGTGACTCCCCAGTGCCCTCAGGATAAGACTGAAGGGGCTGGGCTGTGGCTCAGTGGTAGAGCGCCTGCCTCGCATGTGTGAGGCACTGGGTTCCATCCTCAGCACCACATACAAAATACACAAATAAAATAAGGGTTTAAAAAAATAAAGACCGAAGCCAGGCGCGGTGGCACAAGCCTGTAATCCCAGCGGCTGGCGAGGCTGAGGCAGGAAGATCCCAAGTGCAAAACCAGCCTCAGCAACGGCGAGGCGCTAAGCAACTTACTGACACCCTATCTCTAAATAAAATACAAAAAATAGGGCTGGGATGTGGCTCAGTGGTCGAGTGCCCCTGAGTTCAATCCCTGGTAGCCCCCCACCAAAAAAAGACTGAAAGACACAGCTAAGGCCGCAAGTCCCTGTGTAAAGGCTCTAACTTGATCTCATTTCACTTTTTGGCTTTTCTTTGCCTTACTGACCTTCCATTTTATTTATTTACTTTTTGGTACTGGAGATTGAACCCAGCATCTTGTACATCTCAGACACACTGGCAGCACTCTGCCACAGAGCTGCATCTAGAGTCTTTTTTCTGGGGGAAGGGGGGGCATGTACTGAAGATTAAACTTGGGGGTACTTGACCACTGATTCACATCCTCAGCGGTATTTTGTGTTTTATGTAGAGACAGGGTCTCACTGAGTTGCTTAGCCCTCCCTTTTACTGAGGCTGGCTTTGAACTCGCAATTCTGTTTCAGCCTCCTGAGCTGCCTGGCTACAGGCCTGCACCACCACATCTGGCTAGTGGTCCATTTTCACTTGCATCAAACTCCCCCATTTCAAGACCTTTGCATATGTGGATCCTTCTGACTAAACCAGCCTCAACCAGTGAATTCTCACCCCTCAAAATACAGGGGACAGGGAGGAGGGAGGAAAAAGAGAGGCAGCTGGGAAGGAAATTGACTAAATTATGTTGTGTGCATATATGAATATATAACAAAAATCCCATTGAGGGGCTGGGACTGTAGCTCAGCAGTAGAGTGCTTGCCTCGCATGCGTGAGGCCCTGGGTTCAATCCTCAGCACCACATACAAAGCAATAAAATAAAGACATTATGTCCATTTACAGCTAAAAAAAATATTTAAAAAAAAAATCCCATTGATATGTATAATTATAATGCACCAGAAAAATTTTTTAATTAATAAAGTATTTTAAAAAAGAAACAAAAAAACTCAGGCCAGATGTCACTTCCTGACAGCTTTTCAGAGCAGGTCAGAAACCGCCCTCTCCCCCACTTGGCTCCATCCAGAACCTCCCTTTCCTGGCCTGTCTGCCTGCTTCTCCTGTATCATCCCCAGCTCCCAGTGCAGCCCAGTATGATACCAACTGCTGTCCCCTTCATCTCCAGTATTCAAGCCCCATTAGCTTGATCTTGAAAATACATCAAGGGGCTGGGGATGTAGCTGAATGATACCGTGTGCTTAGCATGCGCAAGGTCCTGGGTTCCGTCCCCAGCACTAACACACGCTAAAATGCATGAGCCAGGCACGGTGGTGCACACCTGTAATCCCAGCAGTTTGCGGGGCAGGAGGATCGAGGATCGCAGGTTCAAAGCTAGTCTCAGCAACTTAGCAAGGCCCTAAGCAACTTAGCAAGACCCTGCCTCTAAATAAATAAATAGGACTGGGGATGTGACTCAGCAGTAGAGCATTCCTGGGTTCAATCCCCAATACCAAAAAATAAAATACAGTGCGTCATGAAATACACTTTCCCAACTCCACAGCAATACACACACCTGGGGCCAGGGCAGCCATCTTCAGGTACCACTTACTAGTGTCCCTGCCTTGGCCTTTAGCCTTAAAAGTCCTTTTTTTTTTTGAGGTGCTGGGAATTGAACCCAGGGCCTCATGTATGCTAAGCAGTGTCCCCAAACCACCATAATTCCTATCCCCGCACCCCCAGTACTGGGGAGAGGACCCAGGAACACTCTACCACTGAGCTCCATCCCCAGCACTTTTTATTTAAAGAGAGGGTCTCACTAAGTTGCTGAGGCTGACCTCAAACTTGTGATCCTCCTGCCTCAGCCTCCGGAGGCTCTGGGATGACAGGTGTGTGCCACCATGCCTGGCCTCAATTCCTTTTTTGACCTACAATGGCCAGGTTGATTCGTTGGACTCCTACTGCCAATATTTTATTATGATACTCTTTATAGGGAAAAGTTAAAAGAATTTCACAGTGAGCAGCTAGATGGCAGCAACCTAGATTCTACAGTTAACATTTTTTGCTATACTTGCTTAGGATAACCCCTTTAATTTATGAATCAGGTTTTCTCACTGCCTTATTTAAAACCAGACAATAACTCCTTTGTCATTCAGAGTAAAGTTAAGGTCTTTTTTTTTTTTTGGTACTGGGGATTGAGCTCAGGGGCACTCGACCACTGAGCCACATCCCCAGCCCTATTTTGTGTTTTATGTAGACAGGGTCTCACTGGGTTGCTTAGTGCCTCGCTGTTGCTGAGGCTGGCTTTGAAATCATTCTCCTGTCTCAGCCTCCCTAAGTGCTGGGATTACAGGCATGCGCCACCGCGCCCGGCTAAAGTTAAGGTCTTTGCAGTAGCCCAGAAGACTGCACACAATCTGGTCCTTCCTAGATCTACCCTCTTCCCCACCTCACTATTTGAACAACAGTGGCCTCCTTGCCACACTGAACATACCAGGCTTGGCCTGATCTTAGGGCCTTTGGACTTACTGTTCCTCTACCAGATGCCTTTTCTCCCTGATCCTTATATATCAAAGCATCCTTCTTGTCATTCCCACCTTGGCTTTAATGTCACCTGCTCTTGGAGATCTTTCTTGGCTACTTTCCTCAATCACATCACCCACATTGTTTGCCTCACCACATGCCATCCAACCTGAGCTCCACGAAAGCAGAGACGCAGCTTACTTTGTTCAGTGCTGTGGCTGGGGTCCGAATACAGGCCCAGCACATAGTAGGCACAATGCATTTTTGTTGAATGAATAAAAGGTGCACTCAGATCACATCCATTTCTCTCCTTTCCCTCTGTGGTCACTGGACCATGGCAGGGGTTGACCCCCATGGTCCCCAGGTCCTCACAGCTGAGCTGAGCATTCCTGGGCTCACTGCCCTGCAGCTGCCCACCTTAAGCACCAGTTTGCTGGCAAAGTAGAAAAGGGCAACAACTCGGCCCCAGTTGAAGTTGCCATCAGCAAACATGTCAGCTGCCACCCGGAAAAAGACCTCCCGGGGGGAGTCTGTGTCCACAGCTGCAATCATCCTGCAGGAAAGAAAAGAATGGATGCTGGGGAGGAAGGATCCGCCAGAGGGTAAAGTTACAGCAGCCACCCCACACTGACCACAAGGAACTGAAGCTCAAGGCAGTCTCAAATGGGAAGCACAGGCAAATGGGGGCCAGGAAGGGGACAAGATGTAACATTTAGGAAGGTAGGAAAAACAACTCCTTGAAGGAAGCTTTCAAGTGACAGGGAGTGTCTGAGTTGAGTGGTGTAGCCCCAGTTCTTAGTTCCTATGTGGGGAACAAGGGTGTGGGGCTGGGGTTCCTAGGTTCTGAAAGAGGGGGAGACCCCTAGCTCGACTCTGGGTCCCCGGGAGTCACACCTTTGAAGCTCCATGTTACTGTCTAGTTCATCCCCGATGCGCTTCAGGCACTCGCTCAGCTTCTTGGTGGAAGCATCCTGGGGCGCCTGCTCCAAGGCCAGCTCTGGTGTGTCCCCCCCCATCCGACCCGCTCGATCCTGGATGAAACTATATGGAAATGGAGGAGGGTGCAGAATCAGAATGGGGTGTCACTCCTCAAATCTGCTCCACAATAATCAGACCTCAAACTCACCCCTGAAGCAAAAGGGCCCCTGTCTTCATGATCTGCTCAGAGCTGGTGGGCCCTAGAGGAGAAAGGAGGGAAGAGGTGCCTGGACTCGGGTCCTAGGGGATCAGGAGACTGGGATGGCTCACGGTCCCTGAGGGAGGGCAGAGCTGAGAGCCATGGACTCCTGGGTCCCTGGCAGATAAAGTGACTGGGAGCTCAGCAACTGAGTCCCTCAAGGAGAAAGAAGCAGGGAGCCTGGGCCTGTGTCCTACATTCTTCCGGGAAAGGAGGCTGGGGGAACACTTAGTGCATCCAGACCCCTAGCCTGAGGGGGCAGAAGTGAGACCCGCCCCTCCCGGCGGGGCCAGAGGCAGGAAGTGGTGGCGGCGACAAGCCCGGGCCTGCCCGGGGGGCTCGGGCTGTAGGATCTGCAGGGTTTGGGGGGTCCGAGAGCGCCAGGCAGGAAGAGATCAGGGCGCGGAGGCCAGCTAGCTGGGAACCTCCGAGGAGGGAGGGGGCTGGAGGCTGGCAGCGCCGGATCCGGGAGTTTGTGTCCCCGAGTGCTTGGAGATCGCATGGCCCCAGGCCGGCGGCAGGGCTCCTGGGGCCGGCCAGCGACGGGACTCGCCCTCCTCCCCCGCCTGCCTCCCGCCTCACCGCCTCCTCTGGGCTGCTCCCCGGACCCGTCCATCACCGCCACCGCCGCCGCCGCCTCTCGCCGGGTCCGCCCGGGCGGCTGTAGCGCGCCCTGGTCACGTGAGCGGCCCGATGAACGTGCGTCCCTCACGTGGGTGCCCCGCAAAATGGCCGCCACCGCTGCGGCCCCGCAGGGTGCTGGGCACGTGACGGTACCTGTCGGGGCGTGGCTTGCGTCACGTGGCCCCATCCGCGCCGCCCACTAAGAGCTGACCATGGTGCTACGCCTCCCGCCACCTGGTCGCTCGCAGCCATTGCCTTCATTCAGGCAGTTTCCAGAAGTTGCGGGAGAGGCTGAGCCCCCCACAGGGCGGAACAGCAAGGGCAAAGGTTCAGAGGCCGGAAGCAGCGTGCGTCCAGGCACAAATTTGAAATGACTGAAACCTTGTGAGTCTGTGTCTTCTGTGAAAATAAAGCAATATGAAGTTCAAAAAGTGGCAAAAACTGGCCTGGGCTGTGGCTCAGTGGTGGAGTGCTTGCCTCCTACGCAGGAGGCACTGGGTCCATCCTCAGCACCACGTGAAAATAAATTAAAGGTATTTTTGAAAAGTGGCAAAAATTGAACTATGATAACACATTATCAGGGTATGGAAAGGTCAGGGACACAATGAGGCTCCTGGGAGGCCCGTACTGTGCCATATCTTAAAGTGGGTGGTGGTTATGTGAGTATACACGTATAAAATTCACTGGGCAGTATAATAAGATGTGGCGATTTGTTGTATGGAAATTATATCTCTCTTTAAGCCTGAAACAGGGCTGGGGATATAGCTCAGTTGGTAGAGTGCTTGACTCACATGCAGAAGGCCCTGCGTTCAATCCCTGGCACCACACACACAAAAAAAAAAGAGAGAGAGAGAGACTAAAACAACATGGGAGGCTGAGACAGGAGGATTGCAAGTTAAAAGCCAGCCTCAGCAATTTAGTAAGGTCCTAAGCCACTCAATGAGACCCTGTCTCAAAATATTAAATAAAAAGGACTGGGGGGGCTGGGATTGTGGCTCAGCGGTAGAGCGCTTGCCTCGCATGCGTGAGGCCCTGGGTTCGATCCTTGGCACCACATACAAAGCAATAAAATAAAGACACTGTGTCCATCTATAACTAAAAAAATATTAAAAAAAAAAAAAGGACTGGGGATTTAGCTCAGCGGTTAGGCATTCCTGGGTTCAATCACCCAAATAAAGAAAAAGGAAGAAGAGGAGGAAGACGAGGAGGAGGAGGAGGAAGTAAGTAAAAGGAATTCAGATTCAGAAAGTAGGCTGGCAGCAGATGGTGAAGGACTTGGGTATATCACAGATGGAGTTTGAGCTATCTTTCAAGGGTGGCTGGGAGCCATGGCAAAGTTTCAAGCAAGCAAAAGAGAGTCAGAGGCTGAGATTGTGGCTCAGTGGCAGAGCGCTTGCCTTGCATGTGTGAGGCACTGGGTTCGATCCTCAGCACCACATAAAAATAAATAAACAAAATATAGACATTGTGTCCATGTATAACTAAAAAATATTTAAAAAAAAAAAAAAGAGAGAGTCAGATCTGGGTGTCAGAGGCTCCTGGGCTTGGGTCCTCTGTTGAAAATCCTTATACCCAGGGTTTATAATGCTTCTCATAACAGATTAATTACAGGTGTAATTCTTTAATTAAATGTTGATATTTTGCCTACCTAAAATTCCCACAAGAATTGTGTTAATTTGTCCTCAACTCTCCTTAAATTAGTACACTGCCTGATTCATAGTTGTCTCTCAAAATGGATTACTGAGTATTGAGGAGCACACAGAAGAATGACCATTGTCTGCCTCTGAGGTTCAGAGATTTCTTAGTGGAGGTATCTCTCCTAGGCCTTGAATTATTTCTATAGTTTGTCTATGATTTTTCCCTGAAGGGTTCATGCCCAATGAGTTAACCCTCCCTTCTGACAGTCATAAAGAGGGAAAGAGTGGGCTTTTTCCCCCCTTTTACCAGGGATTGAACCCAATGGTGCTTAACCTCCCAGCTACATCCCCAGCCCCCCTTTTTTTTTAGTTGTGGGTGGACAGAATATCTTTATTTTTTATTTTTATGTGGTGCTGAGGATCGAACCCAGTGCCTCACGTGTGCTAGGTGAGCACGCTGCCACTGCGCCATAACCCCAGCCCCTCCCGAGCCCTTTTTATATCTTATTGTGAGACAGGATTTCCCTAAGTTGCTTAGGGCCTCACTAAGTTGCTGAAGCTGACTTTGAACTCAAAATCCTCCTGCCTCAGGCTCCCAATCCACTGGGATTGCAGGCACGCACCACCACACCTGGCAAGAGTGGGATCTTACTGCAGCTAGAGACCTCTAAATGGTATAGCCACAACAAATCCTGAGGTCTATGGAAAACAATAGAAACACTATATAAAGTCTCTCCTTTACCCTCATTGCACACTTGAAGACAAGATGTGTCACTAACAGCTCTGTTGGAGCTACCTATGAAAATTCGGCCAGGGTTCTTCGGCTTGCTGCATCTAATCAAACCCACTCGGTCTGATCTAGAAATATAGCCTCAACACATGTCAGCAGTGTTTCTATCAGTATGTGAATGATGTAGCTTTCATTAAATGGGACTAAGTGATCTTCCTTAAATAGATTGCCCAAGATAGTCACTCAATGAAAGAGAACATGTTGAGCCGGTCGCGGTGGCTCATGCTTGTAATCCCAGCACTTAGGGAGGCTGAGACAGGAGAATCGCGAGTTCAAAGCCAGCCTCAGCAATGGTGAGGTGCTAAGCAACTCAGTGAGACCATGTCTCTACATAAAACACAAAATAGGGCTGGGGATGTGGCTCAGTGGTCGAGTACCCCTGATTTCAATCCGCAGTACCAAAAAAAAAAAAAAAAAAAAACAACACAAAATAGGGCTGAGGATGTGGCTCAGGGGTCGAGTGCCCCTGAGTTCAATCCCCGGTACCAAAAAAAAAAAAAAAAAGAGAGAACATGTTGGCTCTTTGCATGTGAAATTCAGCGGGGTGGGTGTACGAGGGATTGAACTCTGGGGCGCTCAGCCACTGAGCCACATCCCCAGCCCTATTTTGTATTTTATTTAGAGACAGGGTCTCACTGAGTTGTTTAAGGCCACACTAAATTGCTGAAGCTGTCTGTGAACTTGCAGTCCTCCTGCCTTAGTCTCCTGAGTCTCTGGGATTATAGGCATGCACCACTGCGCCTGGTGCACATAAATTTTTTTTCCTAAAATATCTTGAAAGGAGCCTGGCGCAGTGGCTCAAGCCTGTAATCCCAGCACTTAGGGAGGCTGAGACAGGAGAATTGCGAGTTCAAAGCCAGCCTCAGCAATGGCGAGGTGCTAAGCAACTCAGTGAGACCCTGTCTCTACATAAAACACAAAATAGGGCTGGGGATGTGGCTCAATGGTCGAGTACCCCTGAGTTCAATTCCCAGTACCAAAAATTAAAAAAAAAAAAATCTTGAAAGGAAGGAAGACTATATCAAAACAATGAAAGAAACACTCCATCAATACTATATCAATATACATCCAAGATCCAAGATGGACCTGGGGATTCCTGACTCTGGGTGTCATGCCCCTGGGTAGCTCAGCCTACATTGAGTAGGGCTGACCATTGTGACCAGTAGGGTACTGTGGGAACGCCATAGTGTTAGGTTATTGTGTTAGTTGGTTTTTTGTCTCTGTGACCAAAGTACCTGACAAAACCAACTTAGAGGAGGAAAATTTTATTTTGGCTCATGGTTTCAGAAATTCAGTCCATGATCAGCCAATGCCGTCGCTGTGAGTCTGAGGCAAGGCAGAACATCGTGGTGAAAGGGCATATGGGAGAAAAGCTGCCAGCTAATGGCAGCCAGGGAGTAGACAGAGGGCAAAGAGCCAGCGGGACAAGATATAGTCCCCAATATCATGCCCCCAGTGACTTACTTTCTCCAGTCACACCCTATCAGCCTATAGTTGCCACCCAGCTTTCCATTCAAACTGTTAATTCATCAAATAAATCAACCCACTGGTTAGTTACAGCTCTCATAATCCAATTGTCTCAGCTCTAAACATTCCTGAATTGTCTATAACATGAGCTTATTGGGGGATCCCTCACATCCAAACCATAGCTGTTATAAAAGTCACAGCATCTTCTGCTGTCTCTCGCCAATCATTTCCTTAAGGGAAAGCCAGCTGCCATGCTGTGAGGATGCTCAAGCAGTCATACTGTTATGTGTGAGGAAGAACCCAATCCTCCAGCCATGGGAGTAAGCCACACTAGAATCAGATACCCCACCCAGTCAAGCCTTCGATGACCACAGCCCTGGCTGATATCATGATGAAAACTGGTGAGAAACCCTGAGCCAGGACTGCCCAGCTAAGTCACCCATGGACTTGTGACCTTTGGGCATTGCATGAGATGGTAAATGTTCATTTTTTTTTTTTTTTTAAGAATATATTTATTTTATTTT
>PVHX01023863.1:0-24982 GCA_004024805.1 Geosciurus inauris
AAACCCTTCATCTGAGTGAAGGACAACAGTATTTCATTAGGTTAGACATATAATCAGGCAGATTGCCCACTCAGGTGTGCTTGCTAGCCAGGTTCTGATAGAAAATCCTCTGACATAAATAAAAATTTGTCTTATTCACTTAATTTCAAGCATGTGTTGAAATTGTTGTGGCACCTCTGTATTTCTAACACTACTAAGGTTATTTAGGTGACTTTGGCCTAGAAGCTTCTCAGATGACAAAGTCAATGATTGTCATAGAAACTATTCAGTTTATTGAGGCTAGTCAGGCAATAAAAGCTATGTAGGACATAGAGACTACACAGGGCATAGAAGCTGCACATTTCCTATAGGTGACATACACTATAAAAACTACTCAGGTCATAGATATTATTCAGGTCATAGAGGATATATAATAGAGGCTACTCTGATCATATAGGCTATGAAAGTCATAGCAGCTACTCATGACTAGGCAGGTCATAGTATTTTCTGAGGCCCTATAGGCTACTCAGACCAAATAGGTTAGTCAAATCATAGTGTTAATAAGCTCATTTAGGCAGGTTACACCAAAATTTAAAGTAGGTCATAGAGGCTACTCAGTTCATAGAAGACACCGGGTTAACAAGACTTCTTAAGCTGCACATGCTATAGAAGCTACTAAGTTTATTTAGGATACTCAGGAAATATAACTATTCATGACATATATAAACCATATAAACTGCATGATAGATTGAGACATCTCAGACCATAGAAACTCCATACATCATAAGGATTATTAAGAATATTATGACTACTCAGGTTTACAGAGGTTATGCAGGCCATATAGGGTATAAAGTTTATAGTGGCTACACATGTCTTGGAGGCCACTCAGGGAAAAAAAACACTATTTAGGTTATTGAGGCTACTCAGACCATAGATGCTACAAAAGTAAGAGTCATATTTATTAAATTCTGTTTACAATACTCAGATTATGGAGGCTATGCAGATAATAGAGACTACAGAGATCACAGAGATTACTCTGGGCATAGAGGCAATGCAGGTCATTTAGGCTACTAAGGGGATAGATTCCACTCTGATCACAATATCTAATCAGGAATTAGAGGTTACACATGTCTAGTACAGGGAGGTCATAGAAGCTTCCCTAGTAAAAGAGACTGGAGTGATCTTAAAGGCTAATCAGAACTTAGAGACTGGGAAGAACATAGAGTCTCAGCAGGTCACAGAAACACACCAATCATATAGGCTACTCACACCACAAAGTCTAAACAAGTAATAAAGAATATATTGGACTTAGATTTTGAGCAGGCCATAGAGGATTCTCAGAATTAAAAGATTATGAAGGTCATAGAAGTTACAATTGTCACAGAGGATATTCAATTTTTAGAGTCTACTCAGGTCATTAAGTGTATACAGCATGAAAGGTTAGTCATTACACAAATTCTATGTAGGTCAAATGGCTACTCAAGTCATTTCAATGACTTGAGCCAAAGAGTCTACACAAGTGATAAGGGATATTAAGGTCATTTTGACTATTCAGAACATAGATGATATGTAAGTCATAAAAGCAATAATATACTGAGGTAATACAGATCACAGAGGATACACAGGCCCAGAAGGCTACAGAAGTCCTAGAGATTACTAACTCAGAAGCTATTCCATTCACAGAGGCTACTCATGTCATACAAAATATGTAGTCCACAGGGCTACTCAGGCCATTAAGTTTCAAAGGGTCATAGAAATTATGCAGATCATGGTGGTTGTTCAGACCTTATAAAAATCTAAATTTCATAAAGGCTATTAGGTCATAGAAGGTATAGAGACAATAGAAGCTTCTCAATTTGTAAATGATACTTAGGTAATCCAAATTAATTAATTATAAAGGCTACACAGATTATGATGGCTACTGAAGATACATACTATATTTCAGTCATTCAAGCTACTCTGTTTAAAGAATCTACTGGTCATAGATTTTTCTCAGAAGATATGCAGTTCATAGGGCTACTCAGATTATAGAGTGTATCATTAAAAATGTCACCTTTATTATGTTTATAATTTCTATGGACTGAATAGACTTTAAGATCTACACAAGCGCTATGGCTTGACTAGCCTCACTGTACTGCAAAACTTCTATGAAATCAAAAATGTCATGAATTGTATTTCCTCTAGAAACTTTTGTGCATATAGCCTTATGTTCTGAGTACACATTTTGTACTACATAGTCTCTATGAACTGTGAAATTTGTCTCAACACAATAGTATCTATGACATACATATCCCTTTTCATCTATAAGTATTTATATCCAGCATGATATTTGACTTTCAGAGTCTTTAAATCCTGAATAGTCAGAGTTTTGTGGCTTCTAAGAGTATCTAAATGATCTTATTAGCCACTATCTCTGTGACCTATGTAGCCTTTGTGCTATTCACAGCCCTCACAATCTGTATATTCCTTTTAGCCTGAGCAACATAAGTGAACTCAGGAACCTCTATGACTTCAGTAGATTGTGATTAACTTTTAGCCTTTGAGGTCTGAGTAGTCTTATAAACTTTGAAGCAAATATAATCTGTCTACCCTCAAGGACCTGCACAACTTCTGTGACTTGAGTTTCCTCAAAGACCTGTGTAGCAGTTTTTAATCATGCACACTTATGTCTTCTTTAGCCTCTATAACTACCATAGCCTCTGTGATCTGTACAGCCTGTATTACCTGTAGAATTTATGGCTTGAATTGTAGCCCTTTTGACCTTATTATCTTGGTCTTGAATAGATTCAACTGATCGCTTACTCTGTATGAGATAAGTAACCACTATAACTGTTAGAACATCTATGATCTAAAATAGCTACTATGATCTGTGTAGAATCTATATCCAAGTAGACACTATGGGCTTGTTTATTTTATATTCTCAATATTCTAAATGATTTTAGTAGCCCCTATGACCTGCATAGCATCTATGTACATAGCCTCTTTGGGCTTGTAACTCTGTGATCTGCATGTCTTTTATGACGTGAGTATTCTAAGTGACTTTAGCATCCTTTTTGACCTCAGTAGTCATTATATCCTTTGTGACTTTTATGTTTTGAGTAGCCTCTAACTGCATAATGTGTATGGCCTGCATACCCTCTATTCTTGTCATAAACTATGACCTGCATATCTGCATAACTTGTATAACCTGTATAATCAGAATATTCTCTATAGCATGTGAAAATTCTATGGTATGAGCAGACTTTAATCAGCCTAACCTCTATGTCAGTATCTCCCTTTACCAGCATAACTTCTACAGCCTGAGTAAACTCTCTGATCTTATATCCTAATTTCTTGAATAGGTACTGTAGGTTAAATATTATCTATGACATAAGTAGTCTAAATGACCTTAGTAGCCCCTACGACCTTCATAGACTCAATGGTCTGAGCAGTGACCCTGATATGCATAGCCTCCCTGACCTGAATATTCAATGTGATTTAAGTTGCATGTATGTTGTTTATAACTTCTGTGGCCTCACTAACCTCTATAAACTGTATGCTCGATTACTTATGTAACTTCATTGTTTGGCTATCCCCTATGGCCAGAATAGTGTCTATGGCATAAGTGTTCTCTATGCTCTGTATAGTCTCTTTCCTCAGTAGCATCTATGCCCTGAATAGCTTGTATGAACTGCCTAGACTCTGGGACTTGTGTATCTTCTATGATCTTTGTACTCTCATTACCTCATAGCTCCTATGGACTTCATGTGCTAATGGCCTTTTTACCTTTATTGGCTGAGTAGTGAATGTGATCTACATAACTTCTATGTACTGCCTAGCCTATATCATGGTCAGATACTCTATAGACTGCACATTATTCATGTTCTGAGTAGCATCTACCACCTCAATAGCTTTTATGATCTGCTTACACTCTGTTACCTGCGTAGGTTCTGTCTCATATTGCCATTATGGACTGAGTGTCTTCTATAACCTGCACAGTTTCTGTTTACTAACCTCTAAGACATCTCATCTCTATGTTATGTGTAGTCTCTATGGCTTCTATAATAAAGTAGCCTCAATAACTTATGTATCCTCACTTATCTATATAGGCTTTTTGACCCCTGAAGCCTCTGTGATGTGAGAAGCCTCTATTTCCTTTGTAGCCTCAATAACTTGAGTAGCCTGTGTGAGTTGTGATCCCTTATAGATTGAGCAATCTAAGTGACTAAAAATAGCCTTCACAGCCTTAGAAGCCTAAGTGACCTTAGTAGCCCCTAAGACCTGTGTGCTCTCTTTGACCTGAATTTCCAGTATGACCTTCATAATATCTATGATGTATGTTTATTTCTTAACATTTGTAGTCATTAGGGCCTATGTATTCTTTTTGACTGTGTAACCCCTATGATATGTGCAACATGGTTTGAATATCATTTATTGTCTGCATACACTCTATGAACTGAGAAGCTTGTATTAATTGAGAAGCCCCTGCCATGAATGAAAATTCAATGATGTTTATATCTTCTACATTTTGTAAGAACTTCATTGGGACAGAGATGAGTCTTTTTCTATATTGTTTTTAGTTGGTGAACAGTTATACATATTGGTGGGATTTGTTACATGTTCACATATTCACAAAATATAATGCTATGATTTGCTCAAAATCATTCCCAAGTTTTCACCCTTATCCTCCACTCCTCCAAATCCCACTTCTCATTCCTTTTTGCTGCTCTACTGATCACCCTTCAATTTCCATGACATTCAAACACACACACACACACATACACACACACACACACTTCTCTTCCCTTTTCCTTAATATCTTCTACATATAAGAAAAAAACACATGGCCCTTGACTTTCTGCTTGTGACTTATTTTGATAAATATAATGTTCTAAATTTTCATTCATCAACAAATGACATAATTTCATTTTTCTTTATGGTCAAAGGAGTTTGATTGAATATGAATATCACATTTTATCTATCTATTCATCCAATCATAGATACCCAGGCTGGTTCCATGGTTTTGCTATTATAAATTGTGTTGCTATAAATGTGACTATTCTTGTATTGTTATAGTTTTATGGCTTTAATTACTTATAATAAGTACTGAGAAGTGGCATAGCTGGGTCTCTGGTGGTTCCATTCCTAGTATTTGATGAACCCCCATTCTGATTTCCATAGTGGTTTTACTAATTTATAATCCCACTAACACTGTGAAAGCTATTTCTTTTTCTCAAGCATTTATTTTGTTTGTATTCTTGATTACTCTCCTCTGAACTAGAATGAGATGAAATCTCAGTATAGTTTTGATTTGTGTTTTTCTAATAGGTAAGAATGTTGAATATTTTCTTATATTTATTGGCTTTTTTTCTTTTGAGAAGTATCTGATTAGATAATTTGACCATTTGTTTTTTTGTTTTGTTTTGTTTTGTAGATTCTTAATATAAATTCTCTCTTAAAAGAGTAGTTAGAAATTTTTTTTCCATTTTTTGGTGCCATCTTTACAGTTTTAATTGCTTCAAGTGCTGTGCAAAATTTTCTAATTCAATGACATCTCATTTACTAATTCTTAGCATTACTTCATGACCGTTAGGGGTTTTATTCAGTAAGCCATTGCTTGTGTCTACATGATGGAGTGCTGACCCAAGTTTTCTTGTACGAGTTTTATAGTTTCTGGTCCAATTTCTAGTTTTTAGTTTGTTTTTAATTAACTTTTGTGTAGGGTAAGAGGTAAGGTCTAAATTCTTTCTTCTTCATATGAGTAACCATTTTTTCCAGCAAAATTTATTTAAAAGGTGGGTTTTCTTAATAGAATGTTTTTAGACTTGTTGTGACCTCTTAACTTTTAAAACTCACATATTCCTATGGCCTTGTAGCATCTGTGATCTCTAAAACTTCTAATCCTTTTGTATTTCCAATACCTGTGTACACTCTGTGACTTATTTAGCCGCCAGAATTCAGAAGTCTCTATAATCTGTGTTGCCTTTTTGCTATAAATAAACTAAATGAGCTTCACAGTGTTTATGACCTCAATGGGCATTATAACTTCTGAAGAATCTATGCTCTAAATAACCTGTATATCTTGTGAAGCCTTTGTGATTGTTCTGCCTTTGTGATCTGAGTATTGTAAAGGAATTTACTAGTCTCTACATCCTCTGTAACCTCTATGATCTGCATATACTCTGTGATTTTGCTGACCTGGGTACCTTAATAGGCATCATGACTAGCATAACCTCTAGTACATGATTTAGCCTAAAAGTTTCTATGACATTATTAGCACCTGTGGCCTATGTAATACTATGACCTGAGTATTACCTAAGACTTACATAGATCCTGTGGCCCACTTAACTAGCTGTCTGCTGTAACCTCTGTTGACTCTATGATGTAAGTAACATCTATGGCCTGCATATTTTCATTGACATGTGCTGTCTCAATGACTATCTTCTATGATGTGTTCAACCTCTATGATTCACTTAGCTTTAATAGCATGAGTATCCTTAATGATCTCAATATCCTCCCTGAATTGTTTAGCTTCTATAGTGTAATACCCTCTATAGTCTATTATCATAAATAAGTTTTATAGCTGGTATGACCTGTGTAGGCTCTCTAAACTAAGTGGATTCTATAACATGCCTAGTTTGTATGAGCTAAATAGCTTCTATGATCTTATTACCCTTTCAGATTTGTGACCTGTGTTACATATATGACCTTATTTTTCTGCATCACCTGTATACTCTCTATAATGTGAGTAACCATTTTACCTTAGTATCTTAGAATTGAGGAGCTTTGTGACTAGCACTTTCATAGTCAGTAGAACCTATGAAGCCTCTATGGACTGTGCAATCTCTATGACCTGCATAGCCTATACAATACAGTATTCAGTACTGTACAATACAGTACTGAATTGTACAGTACAATTCAATACATAGTTCAGTATTCTGAATGATCTGATTAGCCTCTTTCACCTAGTAGCCACAGTGTATGGCCTCAGTTATAGAGAACTTCTATGGCCTGCATAGACATTGTAGCTAGCATAGACAAACTGAACTAGGTAGCCTCCACAGCCATCACATTCTTTGTGAACTGAGTAGCCACTGTCTTCAGTAGTCTACTAAGGTCATTACCTTAGTAGCACCTATAACCTATGAAGCCACTATAAACAGCATATCCCCTATAACCTGTGTAGCTTCAATGGTCTGAGTACATGTTTTTAGTTGATGATATGACTTTTTCACTATTTCCTGAGTAATCTCTATTAACTGCAAATCCTCTATGACATGAGTAGCATCTGTGATGTTCAAAACCTCTAGAACTTCCGTAGCCTTTATGGTCTGCATAGCCCCTCAAACTATGTAGTCTTTGTAGATTGCATAGTTTAAATGATTTGCCTAATATTCTTGGTCTTAAAATGTGGAAAATCTTTGTGGAACCTATGAGTTGCCTAGCCTTTATGATCTGCAGTACGTCTATGATCTATGATCTTTGGTGAACTGAGTAGCCTCTATAACCTGTGTAACATGTTTTTCCTGAATAACCTATATTTCCTCCATGCCATGAGTAGCCTTTATGAACCCAGTAACCCATGTGACCAGCATAACATCTATGGCCTTAGTAGCTTTCACAGACAATGACCTGATTAGCCCTTATGAACAGCATATACATTAAGGCCTCAGTAGCCTAATGACCTCTGAAACCTCTATGACCTCAGTGACCACTATGTTTGTAATATCTATTGTCAAAGTAGTATCTATGAACTGCACATCCTGCATTGCCAGCATTTATGACCTGCTTATTGCCTATGATTTCCATGCCCACTATGTCCAAAGTATTCTCTATGGCTAGTGTAAAATCTGTGGTTTGCTTCAAACCTGCATATCCTTTATGGCCTAAATTGCATTTTTGACTTGCATATCTACTGTGACCCGCATAGCTTCTGTGACCTGAGTAGCCTCTATGATCTGTGTAAGACCTAAATCCTCTGCAATGGCCAAATAATATTTATAACCTGCATAGTCTCTGTAGCATGAGTAATCTCTTTGGCCCACCTAGCCTCCATTACCTGTATCACTTTTATAATTGAATAATTTAATGTCAATGGCCTCTAAGACCTCTGTATCCACTAGGAACTTTGAAGTCTTTATGATCTAAGTAGTCTCTACAACCTCCACACGTTCTATGACCTTCAAATCCTATATGACTTAATTATCCTCTGTATTTCAAGTGTACTCTATTGCCTATGTACCTTCTATCTTCTGAGTTGGCCATATGACCTAGACAGACTCCATGGCCTGTATAGCCTCCATGACCTGAGTAGCCTTTGGGATCTGAGTAGACTCTATGACCTATATTTTACCTAAGAAATGAATATCCTCTTTTTCCACACACAATTTATGATCTACACAAACTATATAAACTGGGCAGCTTTTGCCAGTATGGCCTGTACATTCTCCATGACCTACATTGTCTTACTATTTAGTAGCCTCTATAGTCTATGTAATTCCTAAGACCTACATAACCCTGTCTTGAGCAGTCTATATATTCTGCATAACCAGCTATGAACTTAGTCTTTATCACTTATGTATCCGCTATGACTTCTGGTGTACCTGTGGTCTACATAGGCTCTATTGCCTGAGTTTTCTTCATGAACAATGTAGCTTCTAATAACTGAAGAGCATTTGACTTGTATTGCATTTGTAACATAGTAGTCTTTATAACCATCATATTCTCGAGGATGTGTTTATCCTTTTTATGACCTGAGCTGCATGAGTAACCTGTGTAGCCTGTGTCCTACATAGCCTCTATTTTATGCACAACTTCTATGTTATAACCTCCATAATCTTTATTTCCTGAGTCCACTCTAGGACCTCTGTGGCCTCTAAAGCTGGAGTAACCACTGTGAGCTTCATAGCTATTTCGACCTCTGTGGACTCTATTACTTTTTATTCACTCTATGATTTATATTTTCTCCATTTGTCTATGATCTGAGTAAGCTCTATGACCCATGTTACCTCTATGCATGTATAGACTCCATGAACTATAAAAGCCCTGTAACTTCTATAGGTATTATGACCTAGGATGCCCCTATTGCTTGAGTAGCCTTAGTGATCTTTGTAATATTTATAACATGTGTATCTTTAATTATATGCATATGCCCTGTTTACGGCATACAGTCTTTTGGCATATATCAGAGTAACTTCCATGCCCTACCTAGTCTCAATACACTGAGTAGCCTATATGAGTTGAGTATCCTTTAGGACCTATTTAGCTCTATGAGAAGAATAGATTCTTTGACCTTCCCTGTATTTAGGTCCTGAAGTTAATGGATTGCTGCCTATACTCTGTGACTTGAGTAGCGTCTATAAATAAAGAAGGCCCAATAATCACCAAAACTTCTATGACCTGAATAGCTTATATGTCCTAAATAGACTTTGTGCCAGAGTATCCTCTACAACCTTCACTATCTCCTATGATCTGCCTAGTCTGTATGGTCTATGTAGTATGGTGGCATGAGTGTCCTCCTGTAACCTCTATTACCTATGTATTATCTAGGGATGTAATAGTCTCTATGACCTACCTCACTTCTCTGGCTTGAGTAGGCTCTGTGTCCTGCATGTACTGCATGGCCTCAAGAACCTCAATAACCTGCATGACTGCTTTGACCTCTAACACCTCAGCATTTTAAGCAGTCAATAGAACTTACTTAATAGCTATATTTTTTTCCTTGTTTGGCCTATCAACTGAATAGCATCTATGGACTACATATCTTTGTTCCACAGGAGCCTCTCAGACAAACAACTTATCTATTATGACCTGAGTATCCTTTATGAACTTAGTAGCAAAATCACTTTAGTAGTCACTGTGACCTGGGTAGCATCTGTGGACTAAATGCTCTGACTTTCTATTTACCCTGTACTACCTATGTTAATTCAGCAGCTTCTATGGCAAGTGCAACCTATATATCTTTGAAGCTTCTAAACATAAAAAATTTATATGGACTAAATACCCATTATATCCTTCATAGCAACTATGACCTGTCACCTTTGTAGCCTGAGGATCCTAAATAATCTCAGTCACCAGTATGGCATGTGTACAATCTATGAGAGCTGTAGCCTTTATGGCTGCAGCAGTCTAAATGACCTTCATAAGCTCTATGACATCTGTAGCCTGAATGGCCTGAGTAGAATTTATATCCTTAGAAATTTATAATGACCTGAGTAATTTCTAAAATTTGCATACTTCTTTGTTCTTCCTAGTCTTGTGTCTATGTTTTGTACATGACTTGTGTAATCTATACAGCTTAAGTAGTCTACATGACTTTAGTAAATCCTATGACCTATGTAGCTTCTATGGTCTGAGGAATCTCTCTGGCATGAGTAGCACAAATTTCCTTCTATGACCAGTATAGTTTCTATGACCTGTGTACCTTCTATAACTTGAGTAGCCTCTGTCATGAGTAGCCCCAACAATCTGTGTAGCATCTATAGAATGATTAGATTGTATGGATTACATGGCCTTTATCACTCATATTGCCACATTGACTTGAATAGCCTCTATGACATCTGTAGCATGTATGGCCTGTGTAGCCTCTTTGACCAATATAAAGTGCATTACCTGAGTAGTCTCTATGATGCACATAAGACATGTGACTTTTACATTTCCATGATTTATGCTTCATCTATGGCAACAAAGCCAATATGATGTACATCACTTTCAATGCCTGACTAGTTCAAAGAACACCTGTGTTACTTATACCTCCCAGGAGCCATTATAATCTGTGTACCCTCTGTGATCTGTATAAACTCCACAAACTGAAATGCCACTGTTTCCTCTGTGGCCTTTATGACTTAAGGAGCCACTGTTTCAAATAAAGTTTGAATGACCCAAGTGTTCTCTATGACTTTTCAGTGTGTTTGACCTGAGTATCTCTTATAACCTATTACCCATGTTATTAATAGCTTTTATTTTCTCTAGTATTTTAGTTATAGATGGATACAACCAATCTCAGCCCAATATCTTCTATTTTCTGCATAACATATATAAATTGTGTACAAGTTTTTGTCAACCTAAATGACTTTAGGATTCCCTAGACTCACAAGGTCTCTATGACCTGAATGACCTCTATAAACTGAGAGTATCCTGTAGAAACTGAGTATCCTTTATGACCAGCATAACAACTATGACCTATGTATCTTTAATGACCTGCATTATGGCATAAGAAGTCTCTATGATTTATTTAACCTAGATAGCCTGAGTAGCCTGAATAAACTGAGTAATCCTAATACCTTGTAGGCATAGAAATTTTGTAACTTCTATGACTGTCATCTCTCCTGCATATCCTATATGGCCTATATGATCTGCTTATGCTCCATGACCTAAAATGATCCTATGGCCTCCAGAACTCTATGATCTCACTATAACCTCCATAGCCTCAATGACCAAATAGACACTATGACCTATCTAGAATTTATGGCCAGTGTAGCTTTTATTCATAAATAAAATAATAATTTGATTGTAGCCTGGATATTCTAAATTAATTTAGTAATCCCTGTAACCTGTGTAACCTACGTGATCTCTATAGGCTCTGTGGAGGTGGTTTTGGTTTAAATACTGTGTCACCAAAATAATCATGTATGAAAAATGTAAAGATATTTGGAAGTAATATGGTTGGATTATGTAAGCCTTAACACAATCTGTGTATTAATCTTCATAGAGATTAATTTAGTAGTAACTTCAGGATGGTAGGATGTGGCTGAATGAGGTGGGTCATTTAGGTTTATATTTGGTAAGCTGATCTTAGTCTTAGCTTCTTGATGTGGTGTATTGGGCCTCTTCTCTTCACTGCACTCTTTTGCCATATTGAGACTCACATAGAGCATCAATAATAAATCCTGCTTTCTGTGGATTTATACCTCTGAAACCATGAGTCCCTAAATAAACTTTTCCTTGTTTGTGATGTTTCAGGCCTTTTAGTCACTGCAGAGAAATAAAAGGTGAATAAATCAACTGTGTACCCTCTGTGTTCTGAATTTTCTTTAAGTCCTGCATACTCTGAGTTAGTAGTCGAAATGACCTTAGTAATCCCTACAAAATTTATACCCTCAATGGCCTGAGGAGCCTCTATGACCTGAGTAACTTCTATTAACAATGCAGTATTTACAGACTGCATAGCCTCTATTGTTTTGCCTTTATGGTCTAAGCAGCCTCTATGACCTATGTAGCCTGTCCTGTGTAGCTGGAGTTGCCACAAAAACCCAAGTAGTCTATGAAAGATCTGAGCTAAAATGAACCCCATGATAGGCTTTGGACCGTCCAGAAAAACTAGTGCCTGAGTTTTGGTTCTGGGAAAAGACACACATTGCTCAAGGCTGAAGCCACTCTGGGACCACCCTCAGAGCAGACAAAAAGGTTAAAAATCACATAGCTGGCATTCTTGAGGCCTGAGTTTGCCTAAACCCCATGTGGGGCACTTAAACTCACCTTGTAGTTGGTCATTTTCAAAAAATTCCCAAAATCCATAATTGGATCCTGCCAAATTTAGACACCCCTCAAACTCTGAATGGTCACTATTGTCACCATAGGTGCTGTACAACTGTAATTGGTGCTTGTGTAATGATGGGATGCATACATGTTGTCCACTACCACCTCCTGTCCCCTCCCCCTATAAAAACCTGCTCAGTCATTGTTCATGGCTCTCTGCACTGATCCACTGCATTGGAGAAGTCTAAGAGACTGAGCTTAAGCCTGAATAAAGGCTCTTTGCTTTTATGTGCATGCCTTGGTCTTTCTGGTGGTCTTTGGGGACTCCATGATCTGGGCATAACATCTATATGTATTCAGTAGCCATTAGGATCTTTGTAGCCTGTAATGAATGAGTTCAATCAATATACTAGATTATCTCTATTATCTCTACAAAATAAGGGTTTGGGTAGCATCTATGACATACACAGCATCTATTCTTGTGTATCATTTATGGCATTGTAACTTCAAATGTGTGTATAGTCTACAGCCTCAATGACCTGCATATTCTATGGTGTAAATAGCCTCTATGTCCTGTGCTGACATTAAGAACTGCATAGCATTTATGGCTTAGGTAGCATAAATGACCATACAACTTCTATTACCTGGCAGCCTCTATGACCAGTAGCCTCTATAACTGAAGAGGTTTATGTCATGAATATTCCATGTGACTTGCATTATCCTAATGGTCTGTGTAGCCTTAATAACCTGAACAGATTCTGAATTGCTTAGTGTGTATTGCCTATATAACCTCTATGGCCTTAATCATTAACCTCTGTCTGTAGAAGAGCCTGTACAAACCACAAAGTTTTCATGACTTGAAGAGGCTATATGTCCTGGGTAGTAACAAGAGACAGAGTTGTGCTGATGACTTGTGTTTGTAGCCTCTTTGACTCACATAGCATCACAGGCCTGATGAGTCTATACTTCCTAAATAGACTCAATAATCTATGTAGACTTGATATCATGAGTAGACTAAATAATCTTATTATCTCCTATAGCCTTTGAAGCTACTATGACCTCTGTACCTTCTATGAGCTCTGAGGATCTAAGACTTGTGTATCCTTTATATTTTGAGAAATCTGAATGATGCACCTAAGTTATTTGGCCTTATTAGCCTAATTTATCTTACTAGACCAATGGCTTGCATATCCTTTATGACCAGAGTAGCATCTATGACTAATAAATTCTCTGACAAGCATGACATCTATTACAGGCTCTACGATCTGTATTATATTTATTTCCTGAGTAGAATAAATGACCTGTGTATGACATGTGTAACCTATTTTCTCTATAACAACTATAATTTGGATATCTTCCATGACTTTGTTTTCCTCTTTATGAACTGTGTAGGCTTCATCAACTAAGCAAATTCTGTGACCAGATTTGTCTTTATAAAATGTATATCATATATTGCCTATGTAGCACTATCACTGAATAGCTTCTACCAGTTTTGCCTTTATGACCTGTGTAGTCTGTATGTCCTTAGAAGCATCTAAGGCATGCATAGCCTCTGTGTCTAAAATACACCCTAAGTACTTAAAAATCTCTATAATCTTCATAGCCACTATGACCTATAAAATCTCTGAGTACAACTAAGTCAGTGTATCATCTACAACATGTGTAGCCTCTATTCCATGTGCACCCTCCATGTTTTGATTAGCCTCTAAACCTGCATACATCCTCTAATTTGCACCAGGTATGGCTTGAGTAGCCTCTTTGATTTGTATAACCTCTGTTATTTTTTAGATAGTAGGTGTCCCCAGAAAGCTCATGTGAGAGACAATGTAACAATATTTAGAGGTTAAATAATTGAATTCTGAGATGAACAGAAACAAATTATGATGTAATAATATATTAACTTTTGGTAAAGTTTCAATACAGGGGGTGGTCAGTCTCCCAGAGCATAAAGTTATTATACATTTTTGTTAGTGGTCTTTTTTTAAACTTTCCAGATTCCTAGGGAAGAAGAACCAGGTAAGAACAAAGTTGAATTTAAAACTCTTATGGACCGTTGATTGCAGCCAGAATGACCCACAGCTAGAAGACAATAATTACAGAGATCCACTGCTGGCAGTACTTTGGTGAATTACAATTAATCTCCTCTAATCAGACTAAGAAGAGATTGACTGGAATTAGTTTGGAAGGCTCAGGACATCATAAGTGGCTTGCTTTAATGAAACAGAAATCCAAGATATGAGCCATTAAGATAAATATATCACTATGTAAGACTGTGAATTCCAGGCACACTTAGCAGCATGAAGCATTTTGTGGCCAGATTGGGTAAGAGAAATTTGAATAATTAATCACAAATATTTTGGGGCACAGATTTATCCTTACTGAAAAGGTCAGCAAAATATGTATGTGCAAAGGCCTGCACATATTTATGGGCACAGATTTATCCTTACTGAAAAGGTCAGCAAAATATGTATGTGCAATGGCCTGCATCCAGGCTGGTGATGCACATAGGGCACCTCATTTAATATTGGCACTATGCAATTAGCTAATATTTTTGTATCTGGTGTCCTCAAACTTTGTGGTTGTTCTTGGGATTTATGTCTCTATTCAGATTTGGTTAGATCTGATGCATACCTCTAAATACATTGCCATGTGTATTTTTATGTTCCACATGGTAATCTCAACAGTGTCTTCTGAATAATTGCCAATTCAAAATTATAAAGATGTTTCCTGAACATCTACCATTTCCCGGACTAGTTTCCATAACTACATAAGTGAATAGAAATGACCTTATTCAAAAATCATATATGTTACTCAGAGCAAATATAAGAATTGAGCCCCTGTAAAATTAAAGCAAGTTTTATACATCCAATCTGTAAGGGCACAGCATAAACATTTTTTTCTATTTCAAAGAGAATGAATAAGCATGGAAAGAATAATGAAATCAAAGCAAGACCAAATATTAGGTCAGTGAACAATTCCTAAAAATCCAAGTCCACCATCTTAGGGACAGGATGAAAAGATATAAAATTCTAAGGCTTTAATAGTATTGCTCTTATGGTCTTCCAAGATTTTTCTTAGCCTGACTCTCCATAGGCCTCCTATTTTTTACTGTCATTTCACGTTGTTGACATCCCTTAATCTGAGTGATGTTTTTCTTCTAAAAGCTTCATTCATCACACTCTTAAAGGCTACCATTAGGAATTCTGATCCTGCTATACCTTGCCTATCCTACCAGGCCTTTTATTTAAAAAAAAAATCTCAGAGTAGTACTATAGGATCACTTTAACTCCAGCATGTTGAGTGTCTGTAGAAAAAACACCACTAGAAAAATACCAAGGCATGTGACCAGCTTTAGTGGTAGTCAGAATCCCTTGGACCATGGCTTCAGTGCTTTATAAATGACTATAAGGCTGAGTATAATTGACCTAATCTTGAATCATTAGCTTCTCAGGAGGCCCCATGGAGGAGTGGAGAAGACTGACCCTGTCCCAGCATGCAGAAGAGGCAGAGGAAAACAACCCCAGCCTGACACATGGAGGAGACTCATCACGTGTGGATGTGGAGACCAACTGTACTTTGGCCCCCACCTACCAACACAAGGCTGTCCCAGCCTGGTTACATCTAAAGATAACAGCCAAAACTGGGAAGACCAACACCATGGTCCCTGCAGGCCTCATTACACCAGAGGTGAAGTATTGTAATCTGCAGAGACACAACAAAATTATAGGGTAGAAATTGTAACGCCTCAGATCAGCATTGCTAGAGAGAAACATACATAAACAACATGAAAAAAACAAATGAAGAAAATACCCCCCAAACCAAGATACTACAATAATAGAATTCATTAACAGCACACTAGATGAAATATCCGAGGAGTTCAGAACATACATAATTAAAATGACCTGTGAAACAAAAAATAATATAAGAGAGCAGGTACAGGCAAAAATTAATCAACCCAACAAAGATATTAAATACAGGTAACTATTGATCTCACCCACAAAGAAAATATAGATAGAAAATATTACTTTAAGAAAGAGCTAGAGATGTTGAAAAAAAAACCCAGAAATCATTGAAATGAAGAAAACAATAAATCAAAGATTCAATACAAAGCATCACCAAAAGACTGGATCACTTGGAAGAAAGAACTTGAGGCAATAAAGATACAATATATAATCTTGAAAATAAAGTTGACCACATAATAAAGATGGTAAGAAACCATGAACAAAATATCCAACAATTAGGGATAACATGAAAAAATCAAAACTAAGAATTATCAGAATAGAGGATGGCACAGAGACACAAACCAAAGGAATGCACAATCTCTTTAATAAAATATCAAAAACTTCCCAAATGTGAAAAATGAATTGAAAAATAAAAGATGCTTACAGAACACCAAACGTGCAAAACTAAAACAGATTCACACCAAGGCATATTATAATGAAAATGCCTAGCATACACAATAAGAATTGAATTTTAAAAGTTGCAAAGGAAAAGTTTCAGATTACTTAGAAAGGTAAACTAATTCAGATATCAGCATATTTCTCAACTCAGACCCTCAAAGCCAAGAGATCCTGGAACCACATATACCAAGCTCTGATGGAAAATGGATATCAACAAAGAATCTTCTATCCAGCAAAATTAAGCCTCAGATTTGATAATAAAATAAAAACATTTTATGATAAACAAAAGTTAAAAATATGTACAATGAGAAAGCCTGCATTATTGAACATCCTCAGCAAAATATTACATGAGAAGGAAGTAAAAATAGCAATAAAAATCAGCAAATATAAAGTAAATAAAAAGTAAATCAAAGAAGAAACTAAGTGAAGTTAAAAACCAAAAATAAAACAAAATGACCAGGATTACAAACCATAGTTCAATAATAATCCTGAAAGCTAATAGGCTAAAATCATCAATGAAAAGGCCTGGACTGGAAGATTGTATTTTTTAAAAAAATAAGAACCACGAATATGCTGTCTTCAAGAGACTCATTTTATAGAAAAGACATTCCCAGACTGAAGGTGAAAGATGGGAACAAAACATACCACTCTTGTGTACTGTGTAAACAAGCAGGGGTTCCATTCTCATATCAGATAAAGTGATCATCATATCAAAGGTAGTCAGAAGGGATAAAGAAGATCATTTCATACTGGTTAAGGGAACCATACATCAAAAAGCATTACAATCATAAATATCTGTGCCCCAAACAATGGAGCATTCATGTATATGAAAAAAATGGTTCTCACTATTTTGAGAATCAAGGACCACAAAGAAATAATACTGGGTGGCTTTACCACATCTCTTTTACCATTGGACAGATCTTTCAAACAAAAACTAAACAAACCATAGAACTCAATAATATAATCAATAATTTAGAATTAATAGTCATATACAGAATATATCATTCAATCAACAAGCCAATACACTTTTTTTTTAGCAGCACATGGATTCTTCTCTAAAGTAGACCATACATCACTCCACAAAGCAAGTCTTAGCAAATACTGAAACTCTGTTATTCAGGTCATAAAGGGTAATCAGGCCATAGAAGCCACTCAGGTCATGAGCGAATCAGACCATAAATAAAATGCAGTTTTTAGAGGTATCACAGGCATGAGGTACATGTTCAGTAATTACTATTAACATATTGGCTACTTACATCATAGAGCTTATGGAGGACAGAGAGGCTATAAAAATTATAGAGCCATAAGTGTTATGGAGGCTCCTCAGAATACAGTGACTATATATGTATTTTAGTTTACTCAGACCATAGAAGATAGAGAGGTTAATAAAGTTATATCTATAAAATTTTATTTACCCAGGCCATAGAGGTTCAACAGGTCATAGATGTTACTCTGAGCATAGAGCTTCATTTAATCATAATGTCTAATCAAGAATTAGAGGCTAAAAATGCCATAGTCCAGTGAGATTGTAGAAACTACTCTGGTTAAAGAGACTATGGAGGCCATAAAAATTACTCACATCATAGAGAATGCACAGGACA
The DNA here is from genome assembly GCA_004024805.1 of Geosciurus inauris. Classification (NCBI taxonomy): domain Eukaryota; kingdom Metazoa; phylum Chordata; class Mammalia; order Rodentia; family Sciuridae; genus Geosciurus; species Geosciurus inauris. The sequence goes on from PVHX01023863.1 coordinate 18,437, forward strand.
TGAAGACAAAGTAGGTCATAAATTTACTTAGGTAATTTAGGCTACTCACACAATAAATGTGACATAAAGATCACAGATCATAAAGACTACATAAGCCTTAGGTTTTGACCAGTCTGTAGAGGTTTCTCAGAATTAAAAATTTAACCTCTGTGAGGCAATGCAGCTTATAGAAACTACTCAAGTCATTGAGGTTATGCAGGCAGCAGAAATTAGGCCACAAAATATCTGCATGACAAACGGAGCTCATTATATCACAAGTGGTAGGAAATATTAACATAAATTGAACTGCTTACAACATAGAGAATATGTAGTTCATCGAAGCAATAAATTTCTCTTAACACAAGTCACAAAGTCTTTCCAAGCCCAGAGGCTACAGAAGACATAGACATTAGTCAGTTATAGAAACTATTGAGGTCATAGAGTCTACTCTAGTGGAAAGCCTGTGCATATCATAAGAGGCTACTCATGTCATATGGGCTATGTAAGTAATAGAGGGTACTCAGCCATAGGGAAGTGTCATAGACGTTACTCAGATTATAATGGTGTTGCCGGTCATATAAATTACAAAATTCATAGTCTATTAAATGATAGAAGGTACAGAGATAATAGAGATTTCGGAGTCTATATATAATTCTCAGTTGATCAAAACTGTTTTAATTCATAGAGGCTACACAGGTTATGGTAGCGATTATAGACATAGAGATTATTTCAGTCATAGAAGCTACTCTGTCCAAACAGTCCACTGGAGTCCTAGAATCTTTTTAGAAAACTAAGGACATAAAAGGTACAACAGTGCCATCTGTAAAGAAATCAAAAAGTAGACATGGACACAAAGTGCAGTGACAAAGACAATGCTCATCTGAGCTTCCAGCTTTATTTATATCAATAGGTTACCTTTGGTCATTGGAATCATTAGTCATTATTGTTCATTTTATTATTGGCAAGTTAGAGAATCAGCAACATTATGTAGCTTATTTCTCAGTTACATTTTATTATGACAATATGCAAAGTTAGGAGCTCTGTGTAGCTCTCACAAAAGTCCATTATTTGAAGTTACTATAAGATGGACAGGCCCAGGAGTAGTGGAGTCTGGTGAAACATTATATTTATATATTAAGTGAGTTCCTTCATTTCAAGAAGCTATGGGCCTGAGATCAAAATTGAGGCTAACACTCTAACAAAGAGCCTCTTCCTGGAGCACATTGCTATAGTATCTAAGGATCTTAGCATGTATTATCTTAATAGTTAGTGGGAAAGACTTCAGAGTTTTTCAATTGTGGAAAACCAAATGCCTGTTATTTACAATGCTGTAAATGTTATTTACAGCATTCAGTACCGAGTCGGACTTGTTATAAGAAGAGCTATTGATAAGATCTCCACAGAATATTATGGCCTATTGATGGCAAAACATAGCCCAAGGACCCAACCAATATTTATAGTACTGTATTTACAGTACATCCTCAAGATAACACCATTTATACACTGGAATTTCAAAAATTAACATTAAATTCTATATTTCACATTTAACATCAGATTAGATATGAGGTTGATTAAACAGTAGAAACCCTTCTTTGTATCTATGGAGACTACATTACTCAATCTTTCTGTGGTAAAAAAAAATGTGGCAGTACTAAAGCAGGTCAGACTCAGCATCACACTTGACTCATAGAATTACTTTCTCTACATCTCATAAATACTATTTACAGTATGTTGAAGCCTAGGTTAAAGGCATATAGCAGTGTATGCATGGGTCTCAGAATATGTTATCCATCATACACTTAAGTTATTTAATTTATCCTTCTGCTGGCAACAGTCTTCTGCATCCTCACAGCCAGATTCATCTCTTCTGCCTCTCTTCCTCATCACTTCCACATTGGTAGAAAGAAAGTAATGCCCAGCTTCACAACACCTATAACTTGTCAGTAATTCTGGTCTTTTCAAGCCCACATTTTTTACTCTAATGAATTCTATTCTTTAGCCCAGTCTGTCTTCTGAAGGAAGGTTAATTTTACCTCACACCACTTGCAATGCACCTTATCTTTTAGGGTTTATATTTTTAAATTAATCTTTATTATTATAATGGTAGAGACTACTTTATTCTCATTTACCTCCTTTAGCTCCTTCCTCTGGGTGGTCTCTCATTCATTATGGTCACAGAATATGACAGGCTTATTAATAACATGCTAGGTTTGTAAATTATTTTAATATGTAAAAGTCAAAAAATATGATTTGATATGTATTAAACTGGTTAAAAAATAATAGGACAAATCTATACCAAATCACTGCTTGGATAAAATATAATGAGTAATTTTCATGAACAAAAATATATATGGAAATACTGGAGAAAACTAAGGCAAAATTTTATAAAACAAAAAAGCAAATAGTCTACTACTATATAATCTCAACTTATAAAGGACATTTACAAGTATGGTATCACCAGCATTACATCTTCTTTGGAGCTTTTATTAAGACTCCAACTGAAAAAAAAAAGAATAAAAAAATTAATGATTTATTGATACTAGATTAATTTTCAAGAATAAACCATGTGAAGAAAAATCAAAAGGTGTCCAGTAATCAGGGATCAAAAAAATATGACTCAATGAAATAATCACAAGAGTTTTCATAATCAGATTGCTATGTAACACTAAGTACATTATTAACATAATAATTTATAATTATTTAAAAGAATAAAAAATATATTTTATCTAAAGTAAATGACTCCATTTGGCTAAAATCCATGGGGGCAGTGTTCTTTTTATTTTATTGGTTTCCTACTGCTTCAATAGAAAATTATCAAGATTTTATTGTTAAATACAAATGTTTTGTTTTGTAGATCTTGAGTTCAAAATTATGCTAACTAGATCTAATACGGCAAATTTGAAGAAGACTTCATTATTTGTAACTTTATGACAGTATTCAAGAAATACTCTTTCTCTGTAAGGTAACTCTCAGTACCCTCAAATCCTCTGCTATTTGACCTCCATTTATTCACCATGACAGCCCACCATTTGACAATAAAACACCTGTCTTTTGCAAGCAGATTGCTTGCTGACCACTGTTGAACAGCCACCATATACCTGTTTTCCCATCTTTCACCTGCCCATTCCTCATTGCCTGATGTCCACCACCTGATTGCCCACAGACTGCCATATATTGCTCACTGCCTGATGTCCACTACTGTCTGTAAGTCCATTTTCAGGGTACACACATGTTTGGTTATATAGGGCCACCACCACAATCTTGGGACATTGACTAGGGCCTGAGTGTCCAGGGCAAAGGGGCATGCAGGTTTGCCTCTGCCACTCCCATTATGGGGCATGGCCATATCAGCCTTGGGACATTGGCTTGGGCCTAGATACATACTGTTAAGGTACCTGTAGGTGTACCTGAGGTCATTCTGTTGGATGTGTTAATGCCACCATTTGGCTATCTCATTGCATGTTTTCTTCTTTGTCTGAGAACATCCATTTTGGTCTTTCTGCAAGTTGAAATGGCTTTTAAACTTTCTGACTGCAGCAAGGCAGAACCTGGGACTCTGGAGGCCAGATCCACCACATTGCAGCTGGGTGTGTATAGGCCAGCCAGAGCCTGGCAAGACTGTGGAAAGCCAGAGAATGGGGGAAGCACAGATTGAAGAAACTGGAGAAAACTGGGCTCTCCAGTTCAGTGAGTTCTGAAGTGTGCAGGAGCTGAAGGGGCTAGCTACAATGGTTGGAAAGCCTGGAAGAGTATATGAAGATACCTTTCTATCGACTCATGCAGCCAACCAATCTGGCACCAAGACTGGAGCTACCACCAAACTTCAGACAACCCCACCTATCAGCAGAGAAGACAAGATGAGAAACTATCTGAGAGACAACAGAAGCAATCATTCAATTTTCCATTGAGGTTTTCCATTTTCCCTTGTCTCCCATGTCTCTATCATCCTTGAATCCAAACCATTTATGCATCAATTTATTGAGGAATGTGATATATAAATAGTATATTATAGTTCTTTTGTATGTTCTTGTATTCTTACTTTTTAAAAACACTATATATTTTTTTCTCACTTGTCTGTCTCAATGTATTATTTTTCTCACTTTTATTCCAACATCCAACCTCTATTAATTCTTTCTTTGCTCTGATTATAAATATTTACCTATACATTCTTTTCTTATTTATCATAAATGCATCTTACTCTATTTCTATTTCCTCTTTGCTCATCATTTGAAATGGTAAACACTTTAAGCACACTTACTGTTGATATTGTGGAAAATAAATGAACATTGTCCCTGTTCATTGTGTAAAATATGTAGAAACCTTAACAGGAATTATTTGCTTTAAGGCTGTATATTTTTTTCACTGGGTGTATTAAAGTTGGTCTCCCTCTCAAAGGTGAGGTAGTGGAAACATTTAGGGACACTATAAGAATACAAGATAAAAAATTGTACTGCCTTAGTTCCATACCAACAGATGCAAAGATACACAACAGAAAAAAAGGGAACACACCACTTCAAACAAATCAAGATGTTCCAACAACATAACCTAACAAGAGTAGATGGAATGTCAGAGAAGGGGATTAGAAAATACATAGACTGATATTTAAAATAAAGGATGGCATCCAAGAGAAAATACAGAAAGTGAAAGATAATTTCAATAAAGAAGCAGAGATTAAAAATAAATCAAGTAGAAATCTTTGAAATAAAGAAAAAATAAACTGAACTAAAAATTAAATCAAAATAATAAATCACTTTGAAAACAGAATCTCATAAAATAAAGACAAAATATACACTCTAGAAAATAAAGTCAAATATAAAAAGAGGTTGTTAAGAAACTATGAACAGAAATTCCAAGAAATATGGGATAACATAAAAAGACCAAATTTAAAATTTATCACAAGAGACAAAGGCATAAAGATACAAACCTAAAAGAATGCAAAATGTTTACAATGACATAATATCAGGAAGTTTCACAAATCCAAATAATGAAATGGAAAATCAACTACAAGAGGCTTAGGCACAAATTTTCAGCAGACCCACATCAAGGCACATTATACTTAGAATCAGTTTTAAAGGCTGTGAGAGAAAAAAAATCAAATTACATATAGGAGAAAACCAATTTGAATGTCAGATGATGTCTCAATGCCGACCCTCAATGTCAGGAGGTCCTGGGACAATATATCAAGACCGAAAGAAATTAGATGTCAACCAAGAATATTTTGGAGAAAAAGGTACTGGAGATTGAACTCAGGGCACTTGACCACTAAGTCACATCTTCACTATTATTTTGTATATTTTATTTAGAGACAAGCTCTCATTGACTTGCTTAACATCTTCTTTTTGCTGAGGCTGGCTTTTAAGAGTTAATTTCTCTCCCTCATCCTCTCAAGCTGCTGGAATTACAGGCATGCACCACTGTAGCCATACTTAGAATTTTATGTCCAGCAAAAATAAGCTTTAGATTTGAAAATGAAATGTTAAAAGAATTCACAACTAGAAAGTCTGCACTATAGAACATTCACAACAAAATATTTCATGAGAAGAAAATAAAAAACAAAAACTATGAAAACCATCAAAGGTATGAACTACAATAAGGAAAACATCAATCAAAAGAGAAATAAGTAAAAGTAAAAAATAAATAAATAAAAATTAATCTAATGTGAATACAAATAATATTTCAATAATAACCCTGAATGTTAATGATCTAAACTCATCAATCAAAAGTCATAAACTAGCAGATAGAATTTTTAAATACCTAACAATATCCTTTCTTCAAGAGACTCACCTTCTAGGAGAAAATATTCACAAACTGAAAGTGAAAGATTGGGAAAAATCATATTACTTACATGGACTGTGTAAACAAGTGGGGTCTCCACCTCATATCAGACAAAATGGATTTCAAGAGAAAGTTAGTCAGAAGGGATGAAGAAGGTCATTTTATAGTGCTTAAGGTAAGTACATACCAACAAAACATAACAATCATAAATATGAGTGATGATGTCAGCTCCGGTTGCCATGCTGAGTCGGAAGTGGGAACCCTTTGGCCCCTGAGACTGTCGTGTCGTCGCTGCTGGCCCTTCACGCTCTGCCCCTCCCCCTAGGTCTGGATGGAGGATACCTTAAAGTGAAATGACAGACCAGGATAATAACAACAACATCTCAAGTAACCCCTTTGCTGCTCTCTTTGGCTCCCTGGCTGATGCCAAACAGTTTGCAGCAATCCAAAAAGAGCAGCTGAAGCAGCAATCTGATGAACTCCCAGCTAGCCCCGATGATTCGGATAATAGTGTGTCAGAGAACCTGGATGAATTTGATTACTCCGTGGCTGAGATCAGCCGCTCATTCCGGTCACAGCAAGAGATATGTGAGGAGGCTTACAGGACACCAAATGTTCAAAATCACAACAGACCTACACCAAGGCACATCATAATGAAAATGCCTAACATTCAGAACAAGGAGAGAATCTTAAAAGCCACAAGAGAAAGGAATCAGATTACATATAGGGGGAAGCCAATTAGGATCACTACAGACTTCTCAACCCAGACCCTGAGAGCAAGAAGATCATGGC
>PVHX01023864.1:0-24981 GCA_004024805.1 Geosciurus inauris
GTGCTCACATGTTTATTAATCTTAGTGCAAATCTAGCATACATATGGACACATAGACTCTACCACTTCATTCCCTATCCCTCTTGGCCTAACAAAATTTGGCTGAATTATTTCTTGTATTTCTTTCATATTGTCACATGTATATTGTTTTATATTTAACAAGCTTATTTATTAACTACTTAAATGATTGTGATTCTGAGAGTATATCCATGTGACAAAGCACTAAATCAAAACACAAGTAATCTCTTGCTCATACATGCTGTAACTGGAACAGACTGACATATGACAATTGATTTCTATCAAATATGCAAGAAGTCCTGGTAGGATGACCAAAATAAACAGTTAAACTATGAAAACATCAAGTTAGCGATGGTGTTTGAACTCTAATTGTTAGCTTCATTAAGACAATGTGAATATATAATAAAAAGTAAATTATATAGCTTTCTTTTACTCTTGTTTTAATTACCTGAATGTTTCAGTTGTATTTGTGAATCTATATTCATTCTAGTATTTAAATTAATGACTGCTTTTTGAAACACTACCCTTCCCAGAGTGGAGATTTAGAATATCTATTCCATTAAACATCAGTTGATTTTATTTCCAGGTGGCATCCATTAGGACAAACATCATGAAAAGGCCACTGACCAAAATGTTGATTCCCTGGCTGACACCTGGAAGAAAAATAAACTTATGTTTAATGGAGTAGACTGTCTAAATCCCTGTTTTGAGAAGAGAGCACATTCATGAATATGTATTCATTGCTGAATTCAATAGATTCTAATAGTGAAGGACATCCATATCATAGAAAGTAGCACCTATTCATTAACTTATTACTTTCCAAAGAAACAAGTAAGAATGAAGCTTGAGAAAGAGTGCTTGAAATAACTAGTTCATTCCTTTATTATGTGACACATTCATCATGACCTGCCTGATAACTGATGAAATAAAAACGTGTATTGTCTATGATCTGATTTGTTAGAATTTTCATTTTAAGTTATAGTAGTGCAACTATAGACCAATATTATAAATAAACTGTTTATGGTTATGTCTTACTCAGTGTCCTAGGTTAGAGTATAATATCTAGTTATTTACACATTTTAAATAATTTCTCTTATTTTCTGCAGTGGTAAATCATCTTTGTGCAATAAGGGTATAAGATCAGCTACATAAATGGCCTAAGTACTGTTTTAGGCTGGATTGGGTGGTTGTACAATGTGACTTTTTAAATTGATCAAGTGGCAAGAGTTTTTAGTAGCAACATGATATTTATTTTGCTAAGTCTCCTTTCTTTCTGTCTAAGACTTTCTGGTAAAATGGATGCTATGTGTGCCTTAATACTGACTTCACAACAATTGACCAAATATATGCATGGGAAGAAAATATAGACATGTGAAAAAAATAGATATTTATTCTACAATGTATATCTCCGACATCCATTCATTTGACATTGTATGTCTTCTAGGTGGTACAGGACATTCAATGAGGCATTAAGCAGAATACAAAAAATGCCTTAGAGACTATCCCTGTCTTCTAAATTTGTTTTTAAAAGCTGCATACTGGTCATTAATGAAGTGGCTGTTATGTAAAGACAAAAGCTATTAGGACAGCCATGTTTTTTGCCATATATATTCCACATAGGTGTTTAATATATAGCAGATGTAACATAATTTTACTATATTTAAATTAATTCACATTTTTTAAGAACATCACTAATTTGGAAGACCCAGAAATACCCTAGATGTTTTAATACAGCAATTGCAAATAAGTGGTATAGTACTTAAATTATTCTATCTTTGTATACGCAAGGTTTATGCATTCCAGCTTATGCATGCATGTGTCTATATTCCTGGTTATTTATTCTTCCCTCTGTAGGATCTCAACCCTTCAGATATGATTCATAGCAATGTGATATTTTTTTAACTATCAGTATTCTACCATTGGGGTATTGGGGAATTCTGTGAACTGTGTATCTAGAAATATAAACTTGATTTTATTATTAATTCACTCATCATTTAACCTATGTGTAAATTTAGTAGATAATGCAACATAATGATTTCAAGACTGTAAAAAGTCATGCAACAGACTCAACTCCAAAGTTTATCAAATACTCAGAAATACAACAGAACTGCAGGAAACCCTCCAGACCATGAGAGGCACTACTCACAGAAGGGGTATGCGTCTATCTCTCAGAGGCTTCCAAATACATTATTTACTAAGGAAGTCTTATTTTAATTCTGACAATAAAAGCACAAATGACATGTTCTTAACAAGTGGCAATATTGGTGTTCTAGCATTTGAAAGGTATGGGAATGAGTTTGAAAATAAGCTGAGAAAATGCAAAGAATATTTCTTAAGTACTGTGGAATGTAGAGGCATTGCAAGGAAAATTTGTTTTCCTCTGCCTTTTCTTACCACATTTTTCCCCCTCACCAAGAACCCTGCCTTCTAGGGAATGGTCCATGATTGAGATATCTTTTAAATGACAGAATGAAAGAGGATAATGCAGATGTACATCTGGATTCAGCAAGAAGGGAGGTTCAAGAGGTGCCCTCCCTAGTAGACTTGGTTGTTCACCAGCACTACTGATATGCCCTCCATCATAACCACAGAAGAAAGGTTACACATGCGCAAGCCTGTGCCCTCTTTTGTGCTCACTTACTTTGCTTGGGTTTTCTACCCTGCAAATGACATCTTCATGTCCGCTGCTCAGGGGCTTTGCCCTTAAACAGTTGAGTGGGAACTTACAATGAAGAAAGAATGGAGGAATTTAAGTGAGTATCTGCTATTTGTTAGGCACTGTGTTAGATGTCATATGTACACCATCTCTTTGCATCTTTACAACCTTCCCAAGCCTTGGATTTTATTTCCTTGAGTTTACAAGTGAAGGAATGGAGGATTAGAGAAAGTTAAGTAGTTTGTCTGAGGTCACAGCTAGCCAATGGTTGAATCAGAATCTTAACCCCAGTTAGTCTGCTTCCAAACCACATGCCATTTCCTTACAGTATAGCCTTTCACATAGATGCTCATGCAAAAGATTTATGAGATTGCTCAGATTTTCTTTGGTTATATTGGCAGTAACAATTATAGCCAAATTTTTAGTTCTTGTCTCAAATAAGTCTAGTAATATCAGGCTTATTTTTAAAGAATGAGTGATTAATTGGTAGAAATATTCACTGGAATACTTCTGAGATTTTTCAAATCATAGAGTTGAAATTCATGCTATGCTGTAGGCATTATTGATCCTGAGCCATCTCATGAAAGTAGATATAAATCCTTTTTTTAAAGATCTCTGATGAGAAAACACTCCAGGCTTTTCCACAGTCATTTACCTCACTGCTGAAAAGGTTTACAGATAGGTGTATGCACATTGTTAGGACTGATATAATGTCCAGTTCCAGTGAATGGAACCAATAAAAGAATCACTTTTAAAATTATATCCTTCAAAGGGTTTCTGGAAATTACTTAGAGAAAATTCATGTGATTTTGTCACTTCTCTAGGAAAGGCAGTTACATTTGAATATGCAAATGATCACGCAAATGATGGATCACAGAAAGATTTTTAGTTTGCCTTTGTATTCCTTTTAAGGTTTAAGTCACAGATCTTTACCGTTAAAGTAAATGAATGGAATGTTGAGAATTGGCACAATTTTTAAAAATTATCACAATTGTTTTCATAGAGGTTTACTCTTCAGTGTAAGTATCCTATCCCTTATTTTATCCTGTAATTGTTTGCTTATTTGACCTTCTAACAAGGCTGAACAATTGGAGGACAAGAATTGTGTCTTACTCATCACAGTCTCTCTAACATTTAGCATAATGCTTGACACACAAAGAAGTGATCAATAATTATCTATTGAATGAATGAATTAATTTATCCAATTGATTCAACTTAGACAGGCTTTCCTCCTACTTTCCCACAAATAAAACCTACTAATTCACATTTCTCTGTCTTGGTTTATAGTATCTCTCTCACCTGGAACACTCTTTCTTTCTCTTCTCCACTTCCATAAGTCCAATTAGTTCTCCCTTGTACAAATAGTTGCCACATGAATCCTGTTCTGACTATTCAAGCTCTCATGGAGTCATGTCTTTTGCATGTCTCAACTCTTTTTTAACCCATATGAGCTATCCCAAACACTTTAGCATGTTATGTGCTGTTTTATATTATTTACTAATATTTTGCTAGTTTAAAAATATTTTATATGTTTATGGATCTTTATTTTATTCATTTATTTATATGTGGTGCTAAGAATTGAACCCAGTACTTCATACATGCTAGGCAAGTGCTGTACCACTGAACCATAATTCATGCTCAATCTTTTAATGCTTTTGTCCTTTTTTTCCCAGCCATTGTGACAAGTGTCCAGGTATATTTTTTATAATTTTATTTATTTATTCTACTTAGGTATACATGGTAGCAGAATGCATTTTGATTCATTGTACACAGATGGAGCACAACTTTTAATTTCTCTGGTTGTATATGATGTAGAATCATAACATACATGCAGTCATACATGAAGCTAGGGCTATAATGTCCATCATATTCCAACATCTTTAATGTCCCCATAGTGCCCGTGTATTTATACCATGTTCTCTCCCTTTTATAATAACTTAGGGGATGACAAACCAGTCTACTGGCCAAAGATAGCCCAAGATCTAAGAAAGTATTTACATTTTTAGGGCTGGGGATGTGGCTCAATGGTATAGCGTTTGCTTGACAAGTGTAAGGCCATGGGTTTGATTCCCAGTACCTCAAAAAATGTTTTTTAAATGATTGGAAAACAATCACAAGAAGAATACTATTTTTTGACATGAAAATTATATAAAATTCAGTTTTCCATGAATAAAGTTTTGAGGAACATATCCACATTCATTCATTTGCAAATTATCTGTGGCAATTATGACAGAGATCCTATGGCTCATAAAGCCCAAAATATTTACTGCATGACCCTTTATAGAGAAAGCTTGCCTGCTGCTGGAATAGACCGTCAATGAGTATGTATTGGTTAAATAATTTATCTTATGATTATTCCATGATGAAACAAGATATATCTGAGAACACTGGCAATTATGTTGTCTTACCTAAATAAAGAAAAGTAGTAATAAATACCACCTTTGGAGCACAGGTTACTTTTATATTTTAGTTGGTTAAGTATAAAGATTTTCATTTTCTCATTCTCTGGTAAGCTGACTTAGAGTGCCCTTAGCAGTTTGAAACATATGCAGAACCTCTTCCTGCAGAGATTTTTAAGAACAAGGTAGATGATTATCATTCTGGGTGGACTAGATAACCTCTAGTATTGTGCAGCCCAATGATTCCTTGAATCTCCTCTGCATGTAAACCCTGCTTTATTAGAATGAGGAATCTGATTTGTGCAAATGAAGTCACCTCATCCCCCCCAACTCCCTGATTCTCCTTTGCCAGGGCCTCCCCTTGTCCTCCACTTTTGGTCTACTCTAGTTCTTTTAATTACATATGAGATAATTAAAGTTCACAGACTTTAAACCCAGCAGGTTTGATTTAGTGATAAAAATCTATGGTTTGTCAGCTTTTCAAGGCATAATCCTGGCTTCAACCTTATCTGACAGGTAGTCAGCCTAGCAGGTCTGAGGATGAAAACCAGAGCATCTCATCTTTTCAGGCTTGACTTGCTATTTATCTTCTGAGGCATAATTTACAATTGCCCTGTAGAAAGCAGGTAGGGTTAAATAAGAAGTAAAAGCCCCCTTTTGCTTTGGCTCAATTAATTTATTTAGTACATAGTTGTAAGTGACTAGGCCTACAAGGTGCACAAGTACATTTTGAATGGGGGGAAAAGCCTCCAAACATAGCTTATTTGATTAATGTAAATTATTCCTTTACTCACTGAATATGTAAAGTATGTAAATTTAGTTCTGCTGTCAAAAGGTACCTCTGTGCCATTAGTTTCTGCAGCAGACAAGGCCTGCTGCATCCTGTACTGCATTTTCAGAGAGGTAATGCTAATGACAACTTGAGCAATTGCCTTAATGAGCCAGAAAGGTGTTCTTTTTTATTCATGTTTAGCTGCTTAGAGTCATCTGAAATAGAGATCATCTGTAGATATTACAGAGTGAAAAAAAAGGCATGGGCTATCTTATTAATGTGGTTTTCCAAGCATGCTAAGAGTGAACCATCAATCAGTTATTTGCCAAGAAAATGGCTTGTGGTTGTCAGTGCTGTATAGGTGATATGCCATCTTGAAATGCAAGTTCAGATTTTATTTACCATGCTAGGTAAGTAAATATAGCTGTCAAGCTGCTTCTCTAGGTCATTTAGGGAACTATTGTAGGGCTTCTTAAATTGATCACAAAATAGCATTCGTATCACAAACCTAAAGTGAACAACATGACTCATTTCCAAAAACAATAAAGCACTGTATACAAGTCATCAGGAAGATGTTAGGAATCCTCCTGTGTACATCATATTATATATAAAATTTAGCTCAAGCACAGCTTGACTTTGTATTGTTAGAAACCAGTACATTAATATTAATACGTAAGACAAACTTCCTATGGTCTAATTTTTTCATTCCAAATGAAATAGCCATATTTTCTCATTAATTTGGGTCTTTTTAGAGACAAATCACATCACATTATGATAGAAAGTCAAGTTCAAGTTTTGGTTAAATTCATGAAATACTCATAATGATGTATGGCATTTTCATTTAGTGATGAACTACAACTGTACTTTTTACATGGAGTCAAGAGCAGTAGTGGCATCAGTGGTGGAAAGTGTAAATTTACACTTAAGCCACTTCCCTAGCCAAGGATTTCCATAACAAACTGACAGAATTCAGCCTGTGCTTGTGTTAGCAAAATAGCAAAAGTGTAGGCACTAAACTAAAGGTCCTTTCTGCCACTGCTGTGTATAGCCCATGCCTGCATCTTGCCTAATCTTAATTAAATTGTATGTCTTCTGGGTCTGATGACTGAAATTCTGAAATTCAACCAATATTTAAGGACTTAAAAGTGCTTCTGTACAGGGCTTGTAGTATTAGATATGACTTCAATAAAAGCCTGGACCAAAGAATTTATCTCAATTGAATGAGTAAAATTATTTTTGGAATATTCTTTTCAGATTAAATAATCATTGTATTAGAGAGAAAAAACTTATGCAAGTTAATCAGCTCTATAGTTTGTAGGAGGCAAATCAAATCATTACTAAATTGATGTACATTTAGACTTGAAATATCATGCAAAATTATATTTATCCAAAAATTTCTTATTGAAACCTTACATCCATTTCTGTGTGCATGTTTGACCACTGAAGTAAAATGTGGGGACTATTATAGAATTTTGATTTAATGACGAGGTAGTGGGTACTTTTCCAATTAAAAAGCTTCATGAAGTTTGTAATGTGGGGAAAAACAAGAAAGAGCACCTCTTCTCAGATACATCAGAAATGACAAAAACTCATCTCTCTAGGCATAAGTCCATGATAAGTGGAAGAGTTACTCTTCTAGTTAGTTATTCAATTGTGGAATTTTCCCAAGTTAACTTGCACTGTAACTATTCAGTATTATCACAACCATGTAAAAATCCTCTAGAAAGCATGATATGCATACACTTAACACATTCAATTCTTAATTTTTGTTGCTAGTCATGCCAAAAATTCTATTCTATGGTAAGACACTCATGAAGAGGATAATTATAACGCATTATTTGTGAACTTATTTTTCAAAACACCAAAGAAAATGTGACTATGTCTTTGAATCTCTGATTATATAAATTTGTTTATGTTAATCCATAACATGTTAGTCGGTTCCTCTGCAGCTCTGTTTTCAAGCTGATGATGCTAAAATTTGTGTTAATTCACATCCAGGCATATAGGTGTACTTGAAATCACCTAATTTGAAATTGCAGTTCTTAGAGTTAGCTCTGAGAAATGTAATTATGTAAAGAATATTTTGAATGAAATATTGAATAAATTAGTAGAAACATAATTTTTCAGTGCATCCCAAAATAGTACACTTGGAAAGTGGTGCTTTTCTACTTTAATTTTAAATCTTCTGCATTTTATGAGTGAGAAGGAAGCTTATCCATATATTAAGCAAGTCAGATTAAATAGTAGTCCCATTAATTCAGAGAAACTAGGCTTGGTTGATGATGATTTAGTGCTGGTTGAAAAATATAAGGATAAGTAAATTCTTGGTTTCTTCCTGTATTTTCTTTTTTTCACATTTTTGTTGTTGTTCTTTTGTTAATCTTTAGTTCAATTATGACAGAATACCATGATACCTCATTATTCTATAGCTCCAGTGGTTGATAGTTTTTAATTCTATTGCTAGTAGTTTTTTCTAATGTATCAAACATTTTCTGTAAAAGATAAAGGAAAGAAGAGTTTTGACTAGCACACTGACTTGTAAGCTATTCCAAGGATTGATTGTACTTGAAGTAGGCAATGCACCTACACCTTCGTTTTTTTCTTCAAAATCAGTAACACTGCATATTTCCTTCTTAAAACAGGAAGGAAGGAACTATGTATTACAATTATCTTAGATAATAGCAAAGTCCTGAGTCCTTTCTCCTTGTCCCTACCCCTGTAGGGAATTACTTCTCCACCATAGGAAAATTACAAAAGGCAAAACAGCAAAGCCATGAGACCATGTGTTACCTTTCTAAAGTAAAGGCATTCCTTCCCTAGACAAGTGAAACTTGAAATAAACCCATACCCCAAGGGGAAAAAAAGGTTAGGCAGTCATTTGGTTTCTTGCGAGGCTTGAGGGAACAGAACAAAGAAAAGATAGAGCGTTGGCATCTACTCCATAATTGCCCATGACTGCTAGACTTCAATCTAATCTCTCTATAGTACATCATCAATATTCAGTGTATATTTCATACATGAAAGCAAAATACTAGCTGGATTTCTTTAAAATTGTTCTCTTCATTTCTTTCCCTTGCATGTTCCTTGCAATTAACTTTGCGAGCCCTGGGCAAGTTAGTTAACCTCTCTGGGCCTCAAAGGCCTCATCTATAAAATGAGTGGTTTAGAATAGATGATCTTTATGATCCCTTCCATTGCGAACTTTCTGTTGTGAAACCTCAAGGCTGTAAACTATATGAGAGTAGGAGCCAATTTTTTTATCATTTTTTTAATCTCCCCACAGGGCCTAATGTAACTGAGTGCATTACCTTGCTCCTGCTATGTGAAGTACAGAATAGATTTTGAAGATAGCTTTAATATGT
Source organism: Geosciurus inauris (assembly GCA_004024805.1). NCBI lineage: Eukaryota > Metazoa > Chordata > Mammalia > Rodentia > Sciuridae > Geosciurus > Geosciurus inauris. Next base: position 9,207 of record PVHX01023864.1, read on the forward strand.
GCTAAATTAGATTAGAAATCATACATTTTATTTTAGTTGATAGGTTATTAGGAACTTGCTTGTTTCAGAAGGAAAAAATGTGGAAAAATGAATCATTGGGATGGGATTATGTAATCCCATGTGGGGAGATTATACTTTAATAATTGGCTTATCCAAGGATTGTGGGTTGAATTATATCACCCAAAAAGATATGTTGAAGTCCCAACCCCCTGTATCTCTGAGTAGGATTTTATTTGCAAAATAGAACCATACAAAATAGGGTCTTTGTAGATGTAATCAAGTTAAGACATGGTCATACTAGATTAGGATAGGCCTTAAATCCAAAGACTTATAAAAAGATGACTTCAGGGCTGGTAGAGTGCTTGCCTCATATACACAAAGCCCTGGGTTCAATCCCCTGCACCCCCACCCCCCAAAAAGAAGACTTTATTCAGGGAGACTACTACAATGCAGTTTTGTAGTAGGGGAGAAAATTGAAAATTCCACCTACAACATGTACCAAGGGGAGATTTGTAGCTATGGAGCATGGTAGGGATCAATGGATAAAAAATCACTAAGAGGAAACATCCTGAGGATCGGGGGAGGCATCTTGGTTAAACTGACTTGACAGGATTCTTCCTGAAAACAGGCTAGAATGATAAGATATCCAGGGTAAGGCATAAGGAATTTGGTCAGATATCAAGGGTGAGGGATTTTTGCTAAGGACAAAACCCATTTTGGACCAATTTTTGCTAAGGACAGAACTCGAGGCCAGGTCTAATAAAAAGGGAGCTCAGAGGAGCCTGACTCAAGTTCGATCAAAGGAGAATTTTTATACTCAGATTGTTTCAAGAGTATAGGAATTATAGTTCATATTCTTTTGTATCTCTGCTCTGAATCCCTTCCCCCATGCACATACACCACCCATGAAGAAGTGTATGTGTATCATTAAGTAGGTCGTGGAGAATTATTTTCAAATATGGTGGATCAATTATGACAACCAACAACTTAACTCACCAGTTAAGCAGGTTATAGGCACAGCCTTACATAACTCATCATTATTTGGCTAAATCAGGACAATCTATATTCTAAACCTCTGGTACAGAATTTCTAGTTAACAGTGGTTGGCATAATTTATTCTCTTGCCTGCTATTTTCAAGTGATGTTACTGCTTTGAACTCATTTTTTAAAGTAATATTTATAAATATAATTAATAAAACTATGGTATCAATGGCCAATGAAAAGAATTGCTGCCAGCTTGAAAAAAGAAATGTAAAGCACTATAGCATAGTAGAAACTGCAGACATCCTCACAAAAGTGATGGATTAATGACCACATACGGCATTATGAAAGCTAGTTATAGTTTGCTTAAACCAGTCTCTCTGTTTATAGCATTCTCAATCTTTTCAAACAGCTAGAATATAATAACATTTTAAAAATTAAAGTATTTCCCATAACCAAGAACTTGATATGAAATGAGCAACATTAAGCACAAAACAATTGAAGCTTCAAATACTGAACCAGGCAAGAATTTTAAACAGCCCAAATGAATAAGAATGCAACACTGTTGTGCTTCTTCGGATGCAGTAATAATCAGGCTCAGAGGTTAGCAGGAAGAGATTTTATAACAATAATGGCTCCCAGTACCATTTTTCTCTGGTGACTTTGACTCACAAAGGTGAAGCTTTTATTTGAAGTTTTGATACAATGCAGCTGCCGACAGCCAGGTGGGAGAGTGGGGGGAGTGTTGACCAAATGGCTGGACCCTCTCAAACATCTATGAGAGAGAGATTGAGAGGGAGAGTCTGGGAGAAATTGAGTGAGATAGAAAAGGAGAAGGGGAGGGAACAAAAGGGGGAAAAAAGATTTACATTACCAATGACAAATCAGAGCTGAAAGTTTGCCTTGCCTGTTGTCATTCATTGCCATTCATATTTGGAAAGCAGACTGCTGTGATAATTGATTTGATGGTCCAGCTTGAGTGGAAGCACTTCTGGGCATAGCAGGCCTCAGAGATGCCAAAAAAGAAGAAAAGGTGGGAATGAAATAATGCACTACTTTCTCCTCAGAGGCATGTGGCCCAGTTTTTAAGAACAGAAAAACATGCTCTGGGGTGGGGGGAGTAGAATGGGAGGGGACCTAGAGAACTTAGTAATAATACAAAAATGACCATATAGCTCCAGTCAGATAAAAATAGGCATTCAGACCGAGACAATGAGAGGACATATTTTACTGACAGGTGAATAATAGGGGAGCGTGGTGGAAATAATCTGATTTTTAACGGACTCTGTCCTTGGGAGTACCTTTTTTGCTGTTCTTTTGTATAAGGACAAAAGTGATTCCTTTTCTAAAAAGCCTTTTAATTTTTTAAGCTTTTCATACTAGATTAATAGTTCAGAAGGAGAAAAAGAAAACAATAATTGAGACTAAAAAGCTATATATATGTGCCTGGATTATCTAAACGTCATTGAATGTATTTCCTTGAAGCAATAGGTAATAATGAAGCTTGTCCTTAGATTTGTGAGTAGAGGGTGGTGGTCAGGCATTGCATCCTGCTGCTATGAATAAGTTAAGAGACTAAAGTGCCAGTTGATGTTGGGGGGGAAAGAGAGAGCGCACAAGATTTTTTAAAAAGTACTGAATTCACTGCCTGACCTCTTAATCACAAATGCCAATTGGATTGTGTGCCCTGTCATTCCATTTAAGGACCTAAACAAAACCAGATAAAAGACATGGCTGTCAAAACACAAATTTTAATCAGAACCTGTTTGTCTTTTGAGACAAATGTACTTATTTGTGTTCAAAAGTAACTCAATCTTTTAGCTTGGCTCCCCTTTCTCTCTTTCCTAACCTCTCCCTCCTAACCTCTCTATCTTCTTTCTCTCTTCTTTTACACACCTATCTAGGTGCCTCTACTTATACCTACAGAGAAAGCCTGTTGTTTGGCCTCATAGAATCAGACCAAACCTGTTTTATACATATGCAGGCATTATGCAAATATCAATACCCTCACATCACATCACATTAAATTTCTGTTCTCCTGGTAAGCTTCTCAACTGTAGTGAGCTTTATGAGACAGCTTTATGAGGTTAAAAAAAAGAAAAAAAACTACCTCAAATATATGATTTACTTTAAAAAAAATCTCATATGAAATTAATACGAAGAAAGCAATGTTAGCTATGTCAGTATAATGCATGCCAGTATTTCTCAGTCTGTCAAAAAAAATCAGTGTGAGAATTACCTATGAGGCTTATGAAGACTTAGATTCTCATACTCCATCCCAGATCTACTAAATCTTAGTATATAACACCAAGAAATCTACATTTTAACAAGTGCCTCAGATCATTCTTCCACACAATGCAGTGGTTCAAATGCCAGAGACATAATAGTTAAAGAGAACTATTTGATCAGAAAAACTAGATTCTGATCCATTCTTACCATTACTAGTTGTATGAACTTAGGGGAGTTACTCAACACTCTAAAGTTTCTCATCCATAAAATGTACATAACAACATTTATGTAGTGGAGTTGTTGTTCAAAGGATTAAATAAGATAATGAATTAAAAAAAACAGTGGCTGGTGATTTTATCAATACATAGTTAATATTGTTTATATTTTGTGATTTAGAAATAGATTCTTTTGGTTATTTTCTATGAATTGTTCACATTGCCTCTATGTAAAGTATTATGTTCTAATTCAATTCAGTATTAACCTGAGCAGTACTTTTTCTTGCTTCAGTGAACTTAAGATTTAAAATCATGCCCAACACTTTATGTTACCCAGTGGGATCACAGAACTATCTTAGATTAAAATAATAGCACAAATTGACTGGCATAGAATAAAATTCTCTTATTAATAACAACTGTATAATATAATAAGATATGTGCATTATTCATAGGTGAATATGTAATTAAACAGAACTGAGGTACTTAACTTGATAAGCAGGGGTGGAGGGATGCCCAGGATGTCAGTCTGCTTCTGTAAATACCAAAGACAATTTACAGTGTGACTAGTAGCACCACCTGTCTCATACCAAAAGGTAATTATTCATCAAATATTATCACATTAAACTGATTCTTTCTCCTTATAGCCTCGAAAAGAGAAAAGATCACAATATTTTCATTTTTTAGTCTAATTCTAATGCTTCCTAGCTCCGTTACCTCAGACCAAACTCTTACCTTTAGTGTCCCCTTCTATAAAATTAGAATAATCATATTTGTCCTATCTCACAGTCTTGAAGTGAGAAGAAATATGGTAATGTATGTAGAAACCTTTTTTTAAATATTTTTAGATGTTGATGGACATTTAGTTTTTAATCATTTATTTATATGTGGTGCTGAGAATTGAACCCAGTGCCTCGTATATGCCAGGCAAGCACTCTACCACTGAGCCACAACTCCCGCTGCTGTAGAAACCTTTTGTAAACTATGTGCTATGCAAATGCAAAGAAATAGTATTAGTTCACACCTGTTCAAATGGACATATTTATCAACTTCTGACCACGATTACATTCTCATTCTCCAAGAAATCCAAAGGATAGATGAAATGAAAATTCTTCATTGTTGTGCCTTGCTGATTTCTGCTTGAGGTGACCAAATTGCATTGATGCATTTTTACACAGCTTTTGTTGAATATTCCTTGGTCCAAAAGCTTTCAACTTTGTGTCTTTGAAGCTCCAATTCCCTGATCAATGTCTGAATTTGTGAAGCTTGAAATTTGTCATTTGGCATTGACTTATGTGTAAATTTGAGTCAAAACTCAGTGTCCTTTAAACATCTTGGGGCAAATTTTCAGCATGGCCTCATTTTTACTGATACAGTTATGTATTTGTAAGTACAAATTGCCACTTTTGTCCTCAAGAGAGCACAAAGTGGTCATTGCACCTGCCATGAGGTAATTGAAGGTGCAAAAAAACACTTCTACAAAAAGGTCTTTGTGACACTCCCTTTCCCCATACCCCTCCCTTCCCTTCCTCTGTGTGTACAGAAAGAAAAAAAGAAAAGAATGCTATTAGCAGGCTCTGAATAGAGGTCAGCATTTCTTTTCAAGAAAAATAAACTGCATCTAATTTGTACTTTTTTTTTAGCAGAAAAGAAATACACAAGTTATCCTGAGTAATTCAAGACAAAAATGTCAAGGAAAATGGCAATGTCTTTCACAGTTCTTATTTAACTGCATTGCTATATACTCCTCAACTTAGGCAAATGAGTAGTTTTGACTAATGAAAAATAGCTTTTGAGAGCCAGTTGTGGAACTTACAATGCACCTAGAATTTGAAGTGCCTAAATTCATCTTCTAACTTTACTTGAGACCAAGAGCATGACATTGGTTTTAATATATTCTTTGCACTGCTATTCTTCAGGTCTTTAGGTGACTCTAGACCCATAGGAAAGGAAAGGGAAGCCCAACCTAGAGCTTATCTATTATCTGAAGAGTGTGTATGTTGAAACTAACTAGTTAACTTATTCAAACAGTGGGAGAACTTCCTAGACATTTCCTGGTATGTTATTCATGGCCATTCTAAACATTGCCTGGAAATTATTCTCAGAGCTTGATTTATACTGCTAAGGATATATATACACATACAATTTATCATAGCTTACTTATATACAACATATGTTCTTACTAGACCAATGCAAGTAGGCAGTCACTTTTCCCCCCTCAGAAATAGCAAATTCATTTGCTTTTCCTTTTTGAAATTTTATTATATTTATTGTTTTGAGGACAGACCACTTTGAGATCTATGTATGCTCAATGTTTTGTGTGTGTATGTGAAAGACAGTTTAAATCTTAAAACATAAAAAATTCATGTGTTTGGCTTTTACTCTTCCTGATTTCCGAAGCCCTCAATGCATTTTAAGTGTGTGATACAGTAATTTTAACAAGAGGCATTATTCTGTAACAGTTGATAATTAAAACTTATTCATCTTGCATAAGTGCAACTTTATACCAGTTGAACAGGAACTTCCTGTTTCTCCCTCACCCCAATCTCTGGCAATGGCCATTCTACTGTTTCTATGAGTACTATTTTAGCTATATCATATAAATAGATTCATGTGCTATTTGTTCTTTTTGTTTCACATGCCTTTAAGATTAATCCATGTTGTCACACAGGGAGAGATTTCCTTCTTTTCATAAAGTTAATTAATATTCCATTATATGCATGTGCCACATTTTCTTTTTTTTTTCTTTTTTTTTTAAATATTTTTTTAGTTGTAGATGGACACAATGTCTTTATTTTATTCCTTTGTATGTGGTGCTGAGGATCCAACCCAGGGCCTCACGCATGCGAGGCAAGCGCTCTACCGCTGAGCCACAGCCCCAACCCCCCACATTTTCTTAATCCATACCTTCACTGGTGGTCATTAGATTTACTTCCATGTCTTGGCTATTGTGAATAATGCTACAATGAAGAAAGAAGTGCAGATATCTCTTCAGTATCTTCTTTTCAATTATTTTGGATACATACTCAGAAGTGAGATTGATAGTTCATATGGTAGCTATTGTTTTAATTTTTTGAGAAACCTCCATATTGTTTTTCATAATGGCTGTAGTATTTTGCATTCTAACCAACAGCTTGCAAGGCTATAAATTATCCGCATTGTAAACAATACTTGTTATCCTTTTTTTTTGTACCAGGGATTGAACTCAGGGGTACCGGACCACTGAGCCACAGCCCCAGCCCTATTTTGTGTTTTATGTAGAGACAGGGTCTCACTGAGTTGCTTAGTGCCTCACTGTTGCTGAAGTTGGCTTTGAACACGCGATTCTCCTGTCTCAGCCTCCCAAAGTGCTGGGATTACAAGCGTGCGCCATTGCGCCCAGCTATCCTTTGGCTTTTTGATATAGTGATCTTTTTTTAATACTTCATATTTATTTATTCATTATTTTTATGTGGTGCTGAGGATCGAACCCAGTGCCTCACCTGTGCTAAGTGAGCACTCTACCACTGAGCCACAAACCCAGCCCCTGATAATAGTGGTCTTAATGTGTGAGGTAGTTTTGATTTGCATTTCCCTGGTGATTAGTGATGTTGAGCATACTTGTTGGGTATTTGTATGTCTTCTTTGGAGAAATGTTTATTCAGGATCTTTGCCCATTTTCCAATGAGGCTCAATTTTTCTATTGAGTTGTATGAGTTCCTTATGTATTTGGGGGTATTAATCCCTTATCAGCTGTGTACATTCCAAATCTTTTCTTCCAATCCATATGTTGCCTTTCATAGGGCCACTTATCTGCTTTTGCTTTTGTTGCTTGTATTTTTGGTATCATACCCAAGAAATCATTGCTTCGATCCATGCTATGAAAACTTTATTTTCTTGAAGAAATTTTACAGTTTTAGATCTTATGTTTAAATCTTTAGTCAATTTGGAGCTTATTTTTGTGTATGGCATGTAGATAAGGCTCTAATATTCTTCTGCATGTGCATATCCAGATTTTGTAGCACCATTTGTTGAAGGGACTATCCTTGACCCATTGTGGATTCTTGACACCTCAAAGATGATTTGACTTTATGTGGATAGGTTTATTTCTGGGCTCTCTCTTTTGTTCCTTTGGTCTACATATCTGTTTTTATGACAGTACCATAGTGTTGTGGGTTTTTTAAAATTTTTTTTAGTTGTCAATGGACCTTTATTTTATGTATTTATATGTAGTGCTGAGAATCGAACCCAGGGCCTCATATATGCTAGGCAGGCACTCCACCACTGAGCCACAACACCAGCCCCCATAGTGTTTTAATTAGTGTAGTGTTGTAATATATTTTAAAATCATGATATGATAAATTCAGCTTCATTCTCAATTCCGGGATATTTAGGATCTTTTGTGGCTTTGTAGGAACTTTAGGATGGGTTTTTGTATTTCTGTGAAAACTCCATTGGGATTTTTTTTTTAATTTTTTTTTTTTTAGTTGTTGATGGACCTTACTTTTATTGATTTATTTATATGTGGTGCTGAGAATCGAACCCAGGGCCTCACACATGCTGGGCAAGTGCTCTGCCACTGAGCCAAAACCCCAGCCCCTCCATTGGGATTTTGAAAGAGACTGTATTGAACCCAGATTGAATTGCATAGTATAGACATTTTAAAATTAACTTTCCCAATTAATGAATATGGAATGCAATTCAATTTATTCATTTCTACTTTGGTTTCTTTCATCAATATTTTATAGTTTTAGTGTACCAATCTTACACTTCCTTTGTTAAATTTATTCCTAAGTATTTCATATTTGAACTGATAGAAAAATTGTACACATTTACGAAAATCCATGTGATTTTTCAATACATTCATACATTGTTTTATGTTCAAATAATAGTAAACCTATCTTCTAAAACACTCACTATTTCTTTATGGTAGAACCATTTTAGTTTTTTAAAAATCTAAACAATACTTTATAATTATCTGTAGTCCTGCTGCTATTTTATTATTTTTGATACTATATAAATGGAAGTTTTCTTAATTTTTTAGTTTTTTGTTAATGTATAGAAATACATTTGATTTTTGTATGTTGATTTTGTATCATATAACTTCACTGAACTTTTTATTAGTTCTAACAGGTTTTTTATGGCATCTTTAGGGATTTCTACAGAAAATATCATGTGTCTACAACTAGATAAATTTTTCTATTTTTTTGTGAATTTGAATGACTTTAATTTTTTTTGTTAGTTGAATTACTTTAGTTAAGACATCTGATACTAGGGGATGGGGTTGTGGCTCAGTGGTAAAGCACTTGCCTAGCACATGTGAGGCACTGTGTTCCATCCTCAGCACCACATAAAAATAAGTAAAGAAAATAAAGGTATTGTGTCCATCTACAACTAAAAGAAAAAAATTTTAAAAGAGACATCTGATACTATGTTGAATATAAGTTGTAAGACTGGGATTTTCACCTTTTTCCTGATATGAGAATAAGAACTTCAAAAGTTTTCACAGTTGAGAATGATGTTAGCTGTGGGATTTTCCTATAAAGCCTTTATTGTTGAGATAACTTCCTTCTGTACCAATTTTGTTGAGAGTCTTTTTTTATCACAAAAAGTTGTTAAATTTTTCAGGTGTTTTTTCTGTAGCTATTGAGATGATCATGTGATCTTTATCCTCCATTATTTTAATATGGTTTCTCACATTAATTTATTTGTGTATGTTGTACCATGTTTACATCCCAGGGATAAATAATACTTTGTCATGATATATGATATTTTTAGGGGTGAAGATGTAGCTCAATGATAAACCACTCACCTAGTTGTCTATATGAAGGTGCTAACTTTAATCACATATAGAAACGTGGCACTTTTACTTCTTCCTCCCCACACTTTATATTACTGGTATTAAAATTTACATTTTCTTATATTATGTATCCAATAGCAAATTTATGTCGTTGTAATTATTTTTAGTAAGTTTGTCTTTTTAAATTTTGTAGAATTAAAGGTACTTTACAAACCACCATTATAATATTATAGTATTTATATTTTTCTGTGCACTTATCATCACCAGTGAGTTTTATGCTTTCATATGTTTTCGTGTTGCTATTTAGCAACCATTTATTTCAATTTGAAGAACTCCCTTTAGCATCTCATCTAGTGATAATGAATTACCTCAGTGTGTGTTTGCCTGGGAAAGTCTTCATCTGTCCTTCAGTCTCTGCCAGGTATAATATTCTCAGTTGGTGTATTATTTTTCTTTTCAGAATTTTGAATATTAACATCCTAATACCTTCTGGCTTACAAGGGTATGGCTAAGAAATCTGATAATCTTATGAGTGCTCTCTTGCACATATGCTGAGTCACTTTTCTCTTGCTGCATTAAACATTGTCTGACTTTAGTTCAAGTTGATTATAATGTGTTTTGTTGTAGATTTCTTTGTGTTTCTCTTATTTGGATTCCTTTAGTTTTTGTGAATCTAGATATCTAGCTCCCTCCACAGGTTGGGGGGGGATTTTCTCCATTAATTCTTTAAAAAGCTTTTTTTTTTTGAAATATTCTTTTTAGTTGTAGATAGGCACAATACCTTTCTTTCTTTTTCTTTCTTTCTTTCTTTTCTTTCTTTTCTTTCTTTCTTTCTTCTTTTTCTTTCCACGTGGTGCAGAAGATCGAACCCAGTGCCTCACATGTACTAGGCAAGTGCTCCATCACTGAGCTACAACCCTAGCCCCTTAAAAAGCCTTTTTTCCCTTTCTCTTTCTTCCTTTGGAATTTCCATAATGCATATTTTTGTTTTCTTGATGATGTTAAGTAAGTTCCTTAGGATTTCCTCACACTTTTCTATTTTCTCTCTGGATATTTAAGTAAGTTGTCTTCAGGCTAACTGGTTCTTTCTTCTACTTAACTCAGCTCTTTAATCCTTCTAGTGAATAGTTTAATTCACTCATTGTGTTTTTCAGCTCCATAATTTATATTTGGATCTTTTTATACAGTTTCTGTCTCTTTGTTGATATTCTCATTTTGTTACAAAATAATTTTCCTAGTGTTGTTTATTTGTCTATTCTTGTATAACTTAGTGAACTTTCTTAAGGTGATAATTTTTTATTCTCTGCCAGGCAATTTATAGATCACTTTTTCTTTAGAGTTGATTACTAGAGTTTTATTTTATTTCTTTGATTATTTCATTTTTCTCTGAGTCTTCATGTTCCTTGTGACTGTGCATTAGTGTGTTCAAAGTTGAGGAAGCAGCCACTTGTCTCATCTTTATGGACTGACTTGTAGAGAAAGAGTTAACTAATCAACATGTCTATAGACTCTGGGAGCCTCTCAAACTTTTTCTATGAATATGTCTTCTCTGGATCTGTATAGTTTCCTAATTAGAGGGATGTACTTGTTTCTTCTTTTTCAAGACCCTATATTCTCTTCCTCCCTGGCCCCTGACTACTATACTATGGGCCAAGAAGTAGGAGACATTCTCTACTCCTCTCACTTCTTCCCTGTGGAGAAGCTTTGAGTTCTCTGTCTTGTCCCAATTATATAGTCATGCTGGGCACAGCAAGCCACCAGCCCCTTTTCCTTTATTTTTATCTAGCCCCGCCAAACTATGCCAACCAGTTCTGTCAGTGCTACATGTGAAGTGAGACAGAACCAGCCTCTCAGGTAATGCACTGAAAAGCTAGTTGGTACGTTCCATTTCTCGCCCTCTGTCCTGTGGGATAATCCTCACATTCTGTGCTTTGCCTCAGTCTTATAGAGCCAGGCCTTCCACCTTTTGTTTTTATTTTAAGTGTTCCCAGACATTTGAGTTGTGTTTGTACTCTCAGTGTTCCCTGTGGGGCAAGACAGAAACAATCCCTTTATGCAGTGGACCAAGGGTACATTGGAGGCGTGCTTTATTCTCTCTTATACCCTGAAAAAAAAATGAGGGCCAAGGTGATCTTTTTTCTGTATTAAGCTATACTAGCTTCAGGGAGGGACTGATACAGGTAAAGTAATATTGTTGTTCTCTTCTGTTTCAATGAAGTTGTTCATGGTTTGTGTTCATCTGTAGTACTACAGACTCTTAACTAGATTCTGGTCCTCTCAGAAAAATATTTTTGTCTGTATATTGTTAAAGTGGTATTTGTGAGAGAAAAGGGATTGGGACTTCAATATTTCACCATTTTGTTGACATCAGCATGCTATTATTTAAATGGAAAGTTTGCTTTACTTAGATGAGCAATATAATTTAATGTGGGTTTATCTATGCCTTTATCCTTGAATGACTAAATTACAAAAGGCCATCTGGAATTTCCCTTCTAACCATCTTTGTTTAAGTAAGAAAAAAAAAATGTTTAATTGGTACCTGGGTAGTTGACAGGATTCCCTACAGGCAGTTTGAGACCTAAAATAAAATCAAATATTCCTTATAGGTCTATAGGATGATAACTAGGAATTCCAGACTATTAAGTTTAATTAATCAATGTGGTAGAAAATAAAATTTTGAAATTTGAAATTTATTCAAGGTGACGAGAGGGTAAGAAATAGGGGAGTGATAAAAATCTTGGAAAATGTGTTTTCAAAGCAATGTTAGTTGTAGAGCAGGTGCTTAGTATGTGAAAGGCCCTGGGTTCAATCAACAGCACCAGAAAAACAAAAACTAAAGAAAACAAAAAGTTAGTGCTGTCACAAATTAAATATACACCTTGAACTCTTTCTTGTCCTGATGATAAACACTTATCTAAGCCAAGATTACTATTTTGTTTCATTTTTCCTGTTCCCTTACACAGTAATATCTGTAGTGATGACCAGTTCTGGAGAGTGTCAATCTGATGTGTTAGGAATCCATTGCTTTTTAGGTAGCCAAAATGTAAGTGAATTACAGCTTACTCCATATTGTCAAACCATAGAAGCAACAACAAAGATACTTAAATGAAACAAGCTCTGGTCTTTTCAGAACCAAAGAAGTGTAAGAAAAGCATTGAACTTAAAGGGCAGAAACTATCCCAGGAGGTTACTGCTACAATATAGATAGTAAAGAAAGTGAAAGAATTATACATTTGTAAAATTAAGCAAATTGTGTTCATATACAAATATGTAACAAGCCCCACTATTATGTATAATTATAATGCATCAATTAAAAAAACTTTTAAAGGATTTAAAGTAATAAATCCAATTTGAATTAGTGCCATTTTCACTCTTAAAATCATTTGCATGTTAAAGAAAAAAGGAAAGAAGGGATAACTATGTTTTAGTTTCCATCATTATATGAGATAGTATGGTGAATGGAAATAGTTATCTTCTAAAACCGTCATACTAATTGATACTTCAATGGGTAAGTTAGTCTTTGTCACTCTGAATTAAAAGAAGCATTAGATCAATAGTCTTCTCTTAGAAAATAATTTTCATAATCTTACATTCCATAAATGAAATGTAAAAACTAATACCTTTCCAAATTTCAAAATGAAGAGAAAAATACAGCTTTGAATTGTATTTTCTTTCCATAATCAGTTTGAAGAGCTTGTGCCTATTTAAGGTATGTTGGACAGGAAAACAGTACCCTAATAAATGGTGGTTTAACTGAATTCATTCAAATAAGTAGGGATATTGTGGGATTTGTTTACTGGAAAGAAGGGTGAGTTCGATTAGTCCAAAGGTAGTTTGAGAGTGGGAATTAAGCTGAGCATGACTTCCCTGAGTGATATTGCTAGGGATCAGAATTTCATCCAAGTTTTAGGATTTGGCCAGGTTCTAATTAGGTATTTTTCCTGAAATGAAACTATGATATATGATAATAACTGTCCTGAAAATAAAAAGAAGAAATTGAATGGAGTTATTACTTCATCTCCAGCCTATGTGCACCTCCTGCTCCACCCTTCTGATTCTCTCTCAAGCTTTTGAGATTATCTATGTTTACCTCTTCCTACATTCCTTGGGTTTAGCCACTTTGTAATTCTCACCACTTTCTTTGTGTACCTTATTTTTTATTTCTTGTTGGTTGTTTAATATTGTATAAAGGACTTTTTATATTTGCAAGGAACAGAGACATATTAGGGTTTTCTGATAGGGTTAAGGAACCACAGGAAAGAAATATCGTAGTAGTTTCCCAGCCATGCCTCTTCAAATATTTTTATGTTCCAATTACAGTGGTGGATCTGGCAGTCTGACAGCAACTCCAGTTATACAATGACCACCCTGCTGGTAATGAGCCTTTAGGAGCAGGTGTCAGTTGTACTTGACTCCAGTTATGCCTTATTAATCTCTGTACTTTCATGCTTTGCCATTATGGCGACTCAGCCACTCCGTTTTATTTTTCTGTATGTTTAATTCTTCTTTATATTCTCCTAACAATGAATGAACTCTCTGTTCTCCTTTTTACATCAAGGTGTCTGCTTATTCATGGCTTCTACTCTCATGTGGCTTTTAACATCCTCTCTCTCAGCTTCTGTTGCTGCCTAACATTTATATCCTTTTCTGCATGTGTCTCATTAAATTCCCTCAAGGAAGATTTGTTTGGTTTGATTCAGAGCAGAGGGTTCCTACTGTAAAGAGCTCTCATAGCAGTCTATAGTTTTCTTTGGTACTTAACCATTATTTCATCTATTATGATTGGAGTAATATGATACCAAATATTATGACCTATATATAAGGTACCTCTTTGGGAGATGCTAAGGTATCTCTGAAGGGGACAGAGCAACTGATAGGCATTATGTACAGAATGTTCTGTATATTGAGCTATTATTATGTGAGGGAACTTGAAGTAGTAGATGCTTATTTTTATCATATATCATTGAATCCAAGATGATATCAATCATAAGATATACATTAGTTTATGTACCACTAAGAAAAAAATGCTGCTAATTACATCAGAGTACACCAATGATTACTGGATACATCTCAGAGAAGTCAAAATGTGAAAAAATGCATTTTTAAGATGAAACATGATAATCTGTCTTGTATTTGAGATTTTCTGAGGTTCAAAGTGGGTCAAGTGGACCCCCAGAGAGGGTCCCAGAGGATTGACTCATAGGGTGGTATAAACCCTAAAGGTTAGGGGTTGGGTTATTAAACTGGAGGCCAGAGATTAGTGTCAAGAGAAAATACAACAAGATATCTGTCTGCAAGAAGAGAAGAGACCAGTCACTGGTCTACCCCATGGTTTGGGTTAGGAATAGGATGGAAATAGTGAAATATTCCCATATTGTTCTAATGACATGGGTATGTCAGGGAGTTCTGCTTATAACTTAAGTAGTGCTTATAGGAACCCACTCCTAATCTGAGATCACTTTAGTTGTGTCTTTTGTCTTCTAAAATACCTCCTTGTTTACTATTTGTACATTAACTATATCTTTGGATTTAGGGTCATTTTATAAACCAAAAGCTGTGTTTTGTCTCTGAGGCATATAAAGTAGCTTGGCCAAGGAGAGCTTAAGTCACGGTTGTGACACATTAATGAAAAGTCTCTAGGCATTGACCTTCTCTTGTTATTGAAAGGGTAATATAACTTTAATCCATAATTATGAATCAACATGTCTCCCTTTTTGTCTCTTCAATGTTGATAAAGCAGAGGCTCAAATTAATATTAGCATGGCAGAAGGACCTTACCAAATTCCATTTGCTGTCCTACCAACTGCTAGGACAGAATGAGTGGTTATCTAAGGAGACTAACCCCAGATCATCTATCTTCACAGCATTCAGCGATCACATTACTCCAGGTTTATAGGTATGAGGTGTGGAACAGCTATTTTTAGGACCACATTTCCTTGTATTTCCAATAAACATTTATTTTATCTACTTTTGCTACAACTTGTATAAAAAGGGTTGGGGGAAAATGCTAGGTAGAATACAGAGTTCTGGGAACTCTCTATATAATGTATGCAGATCTCTTGCTGGATCTCTGGGTCCTTACTGCTCACAGATTCCATAGCTATTATAGCCCAACACAGCTAATACAATTTTCAGATTGGTCTCTTGGGCCCTTTCACCTTCTGATAACCCCAATGCCTATGATATCTTTTATAAAAATTTTATTTATTTATTTATTCTACTTAGGTATACATGATAGCAGAATGCATTTTGATTCATTGTACACAGATGGAGCACAACTTTACATTTCTCTGGTTGTATGTGATGTAGAATCACAACATACATGCAGTCATATATAAAGCTAGGGCTATGATGTTCATCATATTCCACTATCTTTACTGTCCCCATGCCCCCTCCCACCCCTGTGACTAAAGTTCCTCCTTTCTTCCTGTGTCCTCCCCCACATTATGGATCAGCATCCACTTATCAGAGAGAACATTTGGCATTTGGATTTTTGGGATTGGCTTACTTCACTTTAGCATGATATTCTCCAACTCCATCCATTTACCTGCAAATGCCATAGTTTTATTCTCTT
>PVHX01023865.1:7496-25078 GCA_004024805.1 Geosciurus inauris
GCAGGCTCAAATGGTGGTTCCATTCCAAGTTTTCTAAGGAATCTCCATACTGCTTTCCAGATTGGTTGTACCAATTTGCAGTTCCACCAGCAATGTATGAGTGTGCCTTTTTCCCCACAACCTCGCCAACACTTATTGTTGTTTGTATTCTTGATAATTGCCATTCTGACTGGTGTGAGATGAAATCTTAGGGTAGTTTTGATTTGCATTTCTTTGATTGCTAAAGATGTTGAACATGGGGCTGGGGTTATGGCGCAGTGGTAGCGTGCTCGCCTAGCACGCACGCGTGAGGCACTGGGTTCGATCCTCAGCACCACATAAAAATAAAATAAAGATATTCTGTCAACATACAACTAAAAAAATAAATATTTTAAAAAAAAGATGTTGAACATCTTTTCATATGTCTGTTGATGGATTGTATGTCTTCTTCTGTGAAGTTTGTGTTTAGCTCTTTGGCCCATTTATTGATTGGGTTGTTAGTTTTTTTGGTGTTAAGTTTTTTGAGTTCTTTATATATTGTGGAGATTAGTGCTCTATCAGATGTATGTGGGGCAAAGATTTGTTCCCAGGATGTCGGCTCTCTGTTCACTTCGTTGATTATTTCTTTTGCTGAGAAGAAGCTTTTTAGTTTGAATCCATCCCATTTGTTGATTCTTGATCTTACTTCTTGTGCTATAGGAGTCTTGTTAAGGAAGTATGGTCCTAATCCGACATGATGAAGATTTGGGCCTATTTTTTCTTCTATCAGGCGTTGGACCTTAGACTTTTGAATTGATACTAGAATGAATTAAGTCTTTGGGTTTCTGAGATGGAATTAATGCATTTTACAAGTGAGAAGGAAATGACTTTTGGAGGTCTGAAAACAGAATGTCACGTTCCTTTCACATTCATGTTGAATTTGGTCTCCAAAGTGAAGGGATTAGGAGGTGAGGCCTTTTGGAATATAACCAGGCCACAAGGGCAGAGTCCTTGGCTAGTGCCCTTATAAGAGACCTCCTTTTACCCTGTGAGGATACATCACACAACAAGAAATGACAATTAACACTTAGTGAGAAGAGCCTCCCTAAATAAGGGAGGCTCACTACCAATCGAGCACTAGACTAGGTTCAGAAGGCATTACAAATTTCATTTCTATACATACAAGGGAGTGGGTCTTCATTAAACACCAAATCTGCCAGTACTGTGATCTTGGACTTGGAACATCCAAAATTGTGAGAAATAAATATGCATCATTGATATGCAACCTAATTTACCGTGTTTTGCTCTACATAATAATCTAGTGACTTTAAAGTCTTTTCCTGAGTTCTATGAGTTTTTCTAGAAAATTCCCCAAACTGAGGAGGCAGTGGTGGGAATCTCCTGAGTTTATAGCTGTTGGTCAGAGAATAGGTGGCAACCTGAGGCATGTGACTGACATCTGATATGGGGCTGTCTCCTGAGACAGCCTTTAACCTGTGGGGTCGGTGCTGAATCAGATAGCATTACAACTGAATTGAATTGTTGAAAACTCATCTGTTGTTGAAGAATCAGAGAGTGTGAGATATTCCCAAATCACTGAGGCTTTATCAAGAATGGATGTTAGACTTTTTCCAAAAAAAATTGTTTATTGGAATGTTTAAGATAAACTTTTAGTTTACTATTATGGTGAATTAGGCTGATTTTGTTTGTGTGTGTGTGTGTGTGTGTGTGTGTGTGTTGCTGAGGATTAAACCCAGGGCCTTGTGCATATGAGGCAAGCACTCTACCAACTGAGCTATATCTCCAGCCCCTAGGCTGATTGTTTTTTGAATGTTAAACCAACCTTATATTCCTAACATAAACTCTCTTGGTCATGATATGCTAAACTTCTTGTATATTTTGGATTTCATTTATGGTTCAATCCCGAGCACCAAATAACAAAACAAACAAGCAAATAAAATCTAACAACATGCCTGTAATCCCAGCACTTTGGGAGGCTGAGACGGGAGAACTGCGAATTCAAAGCTAGCCTCAGCAACAGCGAGGCACTAAGCAACTCAGTGAGACCCTGTCTCTAAATAAAACACAAAGTAGGGCTGGGAATGTGGCTCAGTGGTCGATTACCCTTGAGTTCAATCCCCGGTACCAAAAAAAAAAAAAAAAAAAAAAAATCCAACAACCAACAACAAAAATTTATTAAAGATTTCTTTTGTCAATATTCATAAAAATGTTGATTGTAATTTTCTTTTTCTTATTTTATTTTCATGGTAATACTGGTCTTTTAGAAAGAATTGGGAAGTAACATTACATCTTCAATCTTCTAGATGTGTGTATGTGTACATTTGATATAGCTTCTTCCCTAAACGTTTGGTAGAATTCACCAGTGAAGCTCTCTGGGCCTTCAGTTTTCATCATGGGGAAAATTTTAACTACAAATTTAGCTTTAATAGATAAACAGTTATTCTGGTAATTTATTTCTTCTTAGGATAATTTTGATAGTCTGTGCCCTTCACAGATTTTAATCAAAATTATGAAATTTTGGCAAAAAGTTGTTCATAATAGTCCCTTATCATCTGGTATGTCCTTTTGCTTGGTTGACCTCTTCATTAAAATGCAATGGCCTCATTTACCCCTGATCATCTATAAATTGTATGCTAATTAGCAAAGAGCCATTTTCACTTTCTTAGACTTTGGTTTAGCACAATCAGTCCTTTTCCATTTTTATTAGAATTTAGCTTATTTAGGGATTACATTTATAGTGCATTTGTGATAAGCAACATACAGTTAAGTCTTGATTTTCATTCATTCTGAAAAATACCATTTTAATTGGGGTGTTTATACCATTTTGATTTAATGTGATTATCACTTTGCTATTTGCTTCTATTTGTCCAATCTGGTGTTTAGTTTCATTCTTCCTTTTTTAAACTTCTTTACAATTAACCACGTCTTTTCTATGATTCAACTTTATCTCCTTTGCTGGTGTTATAGTTTGGCTATGAGGTGTTCCCCCGAAAGCTCCTGTGTTAATGTAGGAATATTCAGAGGTGAAATGATCAGATGCTGAGAGCTGTAACCTAGTAAGTCCACCCCAGTTCGAACGGACTAACTGGAGGGTAACTGCAGGCAGGTGGGGTATGACTGGAGAAGGTGGATCACTGGTGGAGTGGCCTGGAAGGTCTTCTTTCCTGTGACTCCTTCCCCTTGCTTTCTTGACTTCCTGGCTGCCAGGAGTGGAGCAGAGCTCCTCCACAACAGCCTCCTTCCAAGATGTATTTCCTCAGGTTGGGCCAAGAGCAACGGAGTTGCCGACCGTGGATTGAAACTTTAAAACTATGAGTCAAAATAAACTTTTCTTCTTCTAAACTACCCTCCTCAGGTATTTTGATTAGAGGAATGAAAGCCTAACACAGTTGGATTACTGGATATGACTCTCTATTTTTTTGGTCACTTTTGAAGGGCTATGGAAAATAATATTCCTATAAGACAGCTCTCCAAGAAAGAAGGAGGGACACTGTGGCTCTGGAGGAGGGAGGGAAATTAGCCAAACATTAACAATGGGCCCTGAGGGAAAAAGCAAACTTTCATCCCTTGGGGAGTTCATCCCCAGCATCTCCACCAAAAGCAAACATTTACCCCTTCCCAACCACAGTGGTTCCTGAGGGGAAAAGGCAAATATTGAAATGCTGGGTCCTGGACTTTTACCCTTTCCCAATGCAGATGAGTCCTGGAAGGAGAAGAGCAAATAGTGAAGCTCTAGGTAACAATGGGTCCCAGAGATAACCAGTGAACACCGAGCTGTGAGATTTTCCCAGTGACAAGTTTAAAACTTCTTACAACTGCCTTCTTGAGTTAAAATTTTAACCTGCACAGCTAGGTCCCTGACTGTCCAAACTGCACATCCGTAGTCTCCAATGATTAATTCATCCTCATTGCAAACTATAAAATCTGTAACCTGGGGGCCATTTCCTCTACCCAGAAAATGAACCCTCCTGTGCCTGATGGATTGACTTTGCTGTGAAATAAAGGAAAGCTTGCTGATCCGAGATTGGCTTCCCGTCCTCTTGGTTGCCATGAGCTTATAGCTTTAGTGCCTATAGCATACATGGTTAATCTCCACAGTCTACATAGTGATGTTAGACCACTTTAAATACAGTATAAAAACCTTACAAGAGTATACTTTCATTTTGCCTCTCCTAGTTTTTATCCTATTACTGTCATATTGTTTTATATATTTTATAAACCCTCTAATATGTTATTATTTTGAGCAATTAATTAAAGATTTAAATAATATGAAAAAAACATATAACTTCCATTTCTGGTGCTTTTCATTCCTTTGTGTAGATCCATATTTCCTTCTGCTGAAAGAACTTCCTTTAACGTTTCTTACAGTGCAGGCTTCTGTGTGATCAATTCTTTCAGCTTGTTTTAATGTCTGAAAATGTCTTTGTTTCACTTTTACTTTTAAGATATTTTCACTAGATGTAGAACTTTAGAGTGTTATCTTTCTTTAATTCATATTTTTAAGTTTTTTTTTTTGCTCCATTGTCTTCTTGGTTGGCTTGTTTCCAAGGAGAAATATAACATAATCTTTATATTTGTTCCTCTGTACAAAACATGCCTTTCCTTCCCCACCTGACTATGGTGGCACAGGTCTACAATCCCAGCTGCTCAGGAGGCTGAGACAGGAAGATTGCAAATTTGAGGTCAGTCTAGACAATTTAGTGAGACCCTGCCTCAAACTTTTTAGAATGATAAAATATAAAGAGCTAGGTATGGCCAGGTGCGGTGGCTCAAGCCTGTCATCCCAGCACTTAGGGAGGCTGAGACAGGAGAATCGCGAGTTCAAAACCAGCCTCAGCAATGGCGAGGTGCTAAGCAACTCAGTGAGACCCTGTCTCTACATAAAACACAAGATAAGGCTGGGGATGTGGCTCAGTGGTCTAGTGCCCCTGAGTTCAATCCCTGGTGCCAAAAAAAAAAAAAAAAAAGAGCTAGGTATGAAGCTCAGTGGTAAAACACCCTGGGCCAATCCCCAGTACCAAGACTTTTTCTTTATCATTAGTTTTCAGCAAATTGAATATGATGTTCCTTAGTACAGTTTTTCAGTGTGGTTTTTGTGTTTGAGTTTTACCATTCTTATGGGTGTGACTTTGTAGCCTTTATTAAGTTTGGAAAACTTTTGGCCATTATTTCTTTAAATAATTATCTTTCCCTCCCTCAACCTATCCTTTCCTTCAGGGACTCTACCTACTCCATATATTGGGGACAATTGCAGTCATTCCACAACTCACTAATGCTCTTGAATTAAAAAGCAACTTGTTTGGGGCTGGAATTGTAGCTCAGTGGTAGAGCACTTGCCTTGCATGAGTGAGGCACTGGGTTCAATCCTCAGCACCACATAAAAATAAATAAATAAATATATTGTGTTCATCTACAACTAAAAAAAAATTTAAAAACAAAAGCAACTTGTTCTTCTTCGTTTCATCTTGTATCATTTCCATTGTTATAGTTTCAATTTCACATATCATTTCTTTCACAATGTGTAACCTGCTGATAATCCTACTCGGTGTATTTTTTTGTGACACTGTGGTTTTTGTCTCTAGAAATTCAACCTGAATATTTTTATATCTTCCATGTCTCTAACTTCTTGGAATATAGAATATAATTATAATACATTTAGTGTCTTTGCTAATTCTAACATCTGTCTCGGTTCTGATTTGATATTGATTGTGTGGTTATCGTCCTCATCATGAGACATGTTTTCCTGCTTCTTTGCCTGCCTGATAATCTTTAATTAGATGCCAGACATGGTGAATTTTGTTGGGTGCTGGTTATATTTGCTTTCCTATAAATCATAAATTTTGCTCTGGGATGCAGCTGAGTCCCTTGAAAAGAGTTTGATCTTTGCAGGTACTGCTCTCATTATTTGTTAGATGGGCCCACAGTGGTGGTCAGTCAAGGGCTAATTATTCCCCACTGCTGAGGCAAGACCCTCCTAACACTCCTCTCAATGTTTCACGTGTTATGCACTTTTTAGTCTTGTTAGTGGGAACAGGCACTATGTCGTGTCCTGTTTGAGCTCCAGGCACTGTTCCTTCAATCCTTTCACATGGTGTCTTCCCTGAGCTTGGGTAGTTTCCTCACAAACTCGTGCTGATCAGAGTAATACTGGAGCTCAAGGGACATCTGTGAGCTCCCTCCAGGTCTCCAGGTTCTCACTGTGCAGCCCTCTTCTCTTTGGACTCTGTCCTATGTGCTCTAACTGCCTTGGTCTCCACAAGCTCTTAGCTCCATCTGTGGAACTCACACTTTGTGAGTTCCCTCTTACAGTGCCATGGCCTGGAAACTCAAGGTGGCAAGGAGGGAGCAATTATACCTTCCCCTTCTGTGTTTCCCATCTTGGGAATTACTGCTTTTCACAGACTGAGGTGCAGTGTCTTCAAAACTATTGACTCATAGGTTTTGTGTTTATCGTTGTTTCAAAAGGGAGGGTTTATCCAATCCTTGGCACCCTATCTTGGCCAGAAAAGGAAGTAATAAATCCAGTTTTAACAAACAGTGGTTTAGTATTAAAAAGGAAATCTATAAAATCAACTGTGGCAGACATAGTTCTGTCCAGATTTCCCTACAAGGAAGGGTTTTCCACCCCGCTCTGGTGAGTATCATTAGCTTCCAGCTATTAGTTCCTGTGGGGTTGCCCTCAGCTATGGTGGTCACATCTGGTGACCAGCCATTCCAGCCCCACATAGGCTATTCTGATGGGCAATGCTGGATCCAGAGTCCCCACCAGAAGGGGCTGCGGCTTTGTCTGGCCTGCATAGCAGCTTATGTTCCCCTATGCTTCATCCTACCTTTCCTTCTTTCCTTTTGCAGGTGTTGATTTAGATATCTCGCACTCCAACTCTGTCTATTTTCTGGAGTTGCTTCCAGAAAACCCAACCTGTACTACCAATTCATAGGTAACCAGTGTGGTCCAAATATGAGTACTTAGGAGTTTCTTCCATGGCCCATTCTATTGATGTCACTTGTCTACAAGAACTAAAAGCTCACCACTAGAATTTATTTCTAAATGACCATCTAATTTTCAGTGTATATGTGTGTGTGTATGTATGTATGTGTGTGTGTGCATGCACATGTGACTTGGAAAATTTTGTTCTCTTGGAAATTGTATCCAGAGATTAGCCCTTTTATTGCATGGGAAAGTCATGAAATGAGGGAAGAGGGGTATAGATGATGGGGCATGACTACTTTTTCATCTTCTAAGAGGGTGAATGATGTTGCCTTTTCATATTTAGAAACGCTTAAAGCATTCAGAATTCACTCATTTCTTAAGTGCACATTTCAAAACTTGACACATTTCAGGACAAACTTGAGAGCTTGTCTCTAGAGAATCTGTAATATCTTCATTGCATCTAAGCACTGCCTCTGTCAGCTAGTGCCCTGAAGGGAAAACTGTTTGAACTGGAACCAAACATTGTCTTGCTGTTTATATGGAGAGGTCATGAACCACACGAGCCATAACTCCACTGCCCTCGCCGTGTGCAGCACCAACTGAATATTCCCAGCAAAGCTAGCTTTCCTCTCTGTGCAGGCATCAGCAATCTTGGCCACCTAGTGAGACTTGTGATTCCTGAAGAGCTTGCTGGTTTCACATACCGGCTCTTCATCACTTAGGCACAGCTAATTGAAGAAAGAAAAATCATTGGAATTTATTTCCCTTCCCATTTCAAGCCTGCCCACTCAAGACCTGCCATAACCCAGGCTGATGACATTCTAAATGTATTCTTAAATAGGCAGGAAGCCAGTGTCACAGGACACCCTGTGGGAGGACAGAGGTGATGCTAGTACTGCTTCTGATGATAATTTAGGAAGCGCATGCCATGCTTGTTATTTCTTGGAATTCTTATAACAGCCCTTTGATGTAGATAGTGTGATGACTATTTTTTTGTGGACAAGGAAGCTCAGAAGGCTCCAAGATGTTAAGTAATTTTCCAGGAAGGAATAACACTGGGATTAGAAGACAAGGTCTTTCTGATTCCAAGGCCAAAGCTTTCCTCATATTACTGTGACACCCACTCATGGGGTTTTTGTGGTGGTTACATGCAAGAGATGTCTGTAAAATGCCTGGTGTAGTGCCTGACCCTTAAAAGACATTGAGCACATTGTAGATATTGATAATATTGTAAGGACCTTGACAAATGAATCTGAGCCCCACTACAGGACTCAAAATGACCTGGGCACATTTTCAGATGGAAGGAATCAAGGAGGAAACATTTCTCTGCCTGTTCCTTCCTGAGCATTTGCTCCCTCCTCTCTCTCCTTCCCCACTTTCTCTTCTTAGAAAGGGAGGTATGGCTGCTGAGGATGAGGCAGAACCAATGAGGTGTGGTGACAAACTGAACCAATTTTTAAAGGCAAAATCTAAAATGGAATACCCAGTTGCCTCCTGTTCTCCTGTGCCCTCTTACTGGGTGGCCTCGCCTGCCCCTAGCAGTGCCTCAGCCCAAGAGGCAAGAGCTAGATGGAAGAGTGCAGAGGCTCAAGATGCTCTGAGTGGCCCAGGTGACCGGTGAAGAATTACAGAGATCCCAGTAGATCCCAGAGATCCCCGCTGACAGTGAAGAATTACAGAGATCCCAACCCGTGGAGGGCACAGTTCTGATTTTGGAACCAAAAGACGCTTTTAGAGTCACATCAGTGCTTTGGGATTTGGCTTCAGAACAGCAAGCTACAGTATAATTATGAATTCTCACAAACGTTTTTGACTTCCTCCAAAGAAATCATCAACTTAACTGATACTTGATAATTAACAAAGCAGCCTATCTGAGGATCCTAAACTTGGTGGTTGATGTTACATAATCAATGAAACATGGAAATTCTGCCATTTTCTGCCCCTGCAGAATTGTTGGGAGAATCAAATGGGCTAAGTACTGTGAATATATTTTGTAAACAGGGAAGAATTAAAGTTTAAGAAGCATCACATCTGGGCTGGGCTGGAGATATAGCTTAGTTGATAGAGTGCTTGCCTTGTATGCACAAGGACCTGGGTTCAATCCCCAGCACCACAAAAAAAAAAAAAAAAAAAAAAAGAAGCATCCCATATGACAAAGCAGAATCACACTCAGCTCTCCAAAACATCCAACCCTCTTAGGCAAAGCAGAAACCAACCAAAAGGAACGGCATGTTCTCATCTCATCTCACTCTCTTTCAGATGACCAAGAGTAGCTGAATTCACGCAAATCTGAATGTGATATGATGCCACTTCACTGTTACTATCACCGTAACTATTGGAGTTCCATCTCCCTGTGGTTCCTTTAATCCTCCTGTGGGCGGCAAGGCTGCATACAGCATACACACACACACACACACACACACACACACACACACGCATTCATTTGTGGATTCCATTATTAAGAATGAAGGATGACGTCAACATTGGTGTGTGAATATATTTATACAATAATCCTCTGCTATGCTCCTGAGTAAATATCTGGTTCCAGCTATTTAAGGTTGCTGAGTAAGTTGACAGATTGGGCAGCTAGGCAAAAATAAAAGAGTAAACTGTATAATTGAATACCAGATTCCTGATTTCTCTACGCTTTTCACACATCAGAGTGAGCTGTTTTTGCTCCCTGGTGTGAAGTGTTTCGAGTGCTTCCTGAAACATTTCCAATACATTTTTAGCCAGAATGTCTCCTTGCAATCCATTTGTTCTCTTTCCCCTCAAGTAAATGACCTAAAACACACCAAGAGCGTGATGTGTGGCAAATTCCCACGATTGTTACCTCATCTTGGGGGAAGGCTGAGACACTTCCCTTCTGGAGCACATAAACACTGACCAGGAGCTGGAAAGAACTCATGTCCCACCCTGGAGAAAGCTGATAAGACCTTCAAAAGGAAGTGACTGTGAGAGGTCTCCCAACCCCCATAAAATGACACCTCAGGCTGACACTGGTAGGAGCCTGTCATCAACATCGATCATGAAAGCCACTACAACCTCCATAAAGTAAAACAGGAACCTACATTATTTTACTCTGTGAGTTTCATTAGTACCCACTCTGTCTCTGTTTTATAGCTTTTTGTTGCTGTGACCAAAAGATTTAACAAGAACAATTAGAGGAGGAAAAGTTTGTTTGGGGGCTCATGGTTTCAGACATCTCAGTCCTTAGATGGCCAACTCCGTTGCTCTGGGCTGAGGTGAGGCAGAACATCATGGAGGAAGAGTGTGGTGGAGGAAAGCAGGACATAACCACAAGAAGCAGAAAGAGAGAGAGAGAGAGAGAACACACCCCTCACCATGGACAAAATATAAACCCCAAAGGTACGCCCCCATAACCCATCTCCTCCAATCATATCCTACCTGCCTATGGTTACCACCTGGTGAATTCCTACCAGCAGATTAATGCCCTGATTAGGTTAAAGCTCTCCTAACTCAATCATTTCACCTCTAAGCTTTCTTGCGTTGTTTCACACACGAGCTTTTGGGGGATGCCTCATATCTAAACCATAACTGTCTTCCACTGGGGAAGGTGAATGCTAACAATGACCGTACGGTAGAATGCCCCAGGAGAGCACAGAGAAGGAGGGACCGAGTCTCCTTGAGGGGATGAAAGAGGCTTGGGCTGGAATCTCCAGAATATGACACCAGCATGAGACCTCGAAGACTCAGTTGTGTTAACTGTACATTTTATTGTCCATATTCTGGTGCTTGGATATCTGGGCCTTGCAAAACCTGGAGGGACTACCTCTCTCATGGACGGTCAATTTCCAAAAACAGTAAAAGACTCTCCTGAGAGGGCTGGGGTTGTGGCTCAGTGGTAGAGTGCTTGCCTAACATGTGTGAGGCATAGGGTTGGATCCTCAGCACCACATAAAAAGATAAATAAATAATAAAGGTACTATGTCCCTCTACAACTAAAAATTAAAAAAAAAAAAAACTCTCCTGAGAATACTCTTTACAACTGCAAACCCCATAACCTACCACCTCACACTCTACCCTTATTACCCCAGAACAGGATACCAGACAACTAGGTCTGCCTTTGCCTCAGCTCACTGTGCTTATTTGAACTAGCCAATCCCAAGCTTATTAACTAAACTCTACCTTTTTCTTCCTGTGGAAACCACTGTGAAGGCTGTGTCCACAGTTGCCTCTTCCCTCGGCCTCCTGACCAACAAGCACTTCCTCACATGGTCCCTTTGTGCAATTGGCCTCCTCCACTTGGAGTTATGTATTACAAACTGTATTTTCAAGAGCAAACACCTCCTGACCTGTTGACCTCCTCGGAAGCAATGCAGGAAAGTGATTCCTTTTCGACTTCTCTCAGAATCTCCCTCTAGGATGAGAAAAGAATCGGCTTGAGAGGAGGTGGACCTGGGTTTGAATTCTACCTGCGTTAGGCAGCTTTGTGTTACTCTGACAAAATACCTGAGACACTAGACTTGAAAAGACGAAATGTTCACATTTTGGTTCATCAGAGGTTTCAGTCCATGGCTTGGCCTCATTCCTTTTGGGCCTGTGGAAGACAAAACATGGTGGTAGAAAGCAAGTGGCAGAAGAAAGCTGTCCCCCTCATGGCAGCAGGGAAGTGAAAGAGGGAGGGGAAAGCCGGGGTCTCCAGCTCCCCTTCAAGGGCACGGCCCCAGTGACCTAACTTCCTTCCACGTGACCTCCCACCTCTAAAAATTTCACCACCTCCCAATTGGTATTGGTCAAGCCTTCAATGGGCCTTTGAGGGTCATTTAGAATGCCAACCACAGAACCAGCCTAGCACTCACTGTAAAATGACACTGTTGTGGAAATCTCTGTAGTTCAGTGGAATAAATATTTCATGGAAGATGAATTGGTCAGAACCCAATACCAGCACCTGGGATCTTTCAAAGTAAATTCAAGAACATTGAGAATGTCCCAGAGTGCCTACCTCCAGAGCTGAATGTGTTTGTTTTTTTCCTACCCTTCGCTCTCAACTCATTACCTCCACTCAATCAGTCTGAAGCTCTTTCCCATCTCCCTAAGCCATAGGGGCAGCCAGGAGTCCAGCCAGCACTGTACCTCCACCCACAGCTCTGTGTCCTATCAGAGTGATGCTCACCTGACTAATCCTGCTCAATGCCACATCTTGGTACCACATCTGCAGGATCCACCCACTCCTAAATCCAAGCTCAGCAAAACTGATGCAAAGAGCCAGGGGTGGTGGTGACTCGGGAGGCTAAGGCAAGAGGATTGCAAGTTTGAGGCCAGCCTCAGCAACTTAACAAGGTCCTAAGCAACTTAATGAGACTGTGTCTTAAAATAAAAAAATAAAAAGGACTGGGGATATGGCTCAGTGGTAGAGTGCCTCTGGGTTCAATTCCCAGTACCAAAACAAACAAGCAAACAACTAATGTGGACACTTCCAGCATAATTCCCCTCCATGTGCTCTGTAGGTTCCCAATGGGCTCTCTGAGTCTAAAAGTCTCTGTACCTGTCACCTGGGAGGAGGAAAACCAGAGAGTGGTGGGGGGCATGGGGAGGAAGGGCAGCCTCACCCTACAAAGTGTCAGAGGGCTCTGTAATCTCTAGTTGCTGGGAGGAAAAAAAGGTTTAAATGCATTACTTAAAGTCACAATAAGAAACTGAAGGTCATTGAGGGTGGGGAGATGGAAAAGGAGCTGTGAGCAAGAGGCTCAGCCCTCAGAGAGGAAGCTAACATCGGTAATGCCTTTCACCTATGGGTAAAAAAAAAAAATCAGCAGGATGAGCACATTATCCAAAGCTAGGGAGGCAACTGCATGAACTATCTAGAAAAAAGTTAAAGGAGATTGTCTCTGGAGAGTGGGACTAATGGGAACAGGAGACCCAGCAGAAAGCATTGCTTTTCATTATGGATTCCTTTTGTATTACTTTGATATGATTTTGAAATAAATACACCAATAAGTGAAAATTCTTGTTTGAGAAAGAAGATTATCCATCCAAGCAACAGTTGCCTTTGAACTTCTGTCTGCCTGTTCCCTCACTGGCATCCTTCCCTTGATACCCAAATGATTCATGTCTTGGAGAATTGGCGTTTGTCCCTCATGAGCCCCCGCCAGCCTCTCAGGACCCCTCCCCTCACAACCTATTCATTCCATATGTTCTTCCTTCCTTCCACCAATATCCAAAGAACCTGGAAATATGAATCATGAATCTTATAGTCCAGCTAGGGAAAGAAATGCCACAAAAGTAAGTAAACACCATGTTTCTGCAAGAGCCTATAGTATATGCAATGGTGCACTTTCAAAAGTCAACATTATTATAATTCCCTTTTCCAGGTTGAATATTTTTATTGCATCCACATTACTTATACAGTAAAATGCAAGGCCTTTTACATGACAATAAAACCTCCTTAAATGTGATGCACTCTACCCTTCTGGTAGTGTATGACTTGGATTTTTTTTTAAACTTTTTTTAAAATGTTTATTTTTTAGTTGTAGGTGACAGAATATCTTTATTTTATTCTTATGTGGTGCTGAGGATCGAACCCAGTGCCTTATGCGTGCTAGGCGAGCACGCTACCACTGCGCCATAATCCCAGCCCCGTATGACTTGGGTTTTAAGTGTCCCCTAAAACCCTGGTTGCCAGCCTGTGACACTATCAGGAGGTGGTGGAACCTTTAGGAGGTGGGTCCTACAGCAAGGAAGTTAGGTCACTAAGGGTGTGGCCTTTAAGGAGATATTGGGACCCTGGTCCCTTTCTTCTCTCTTTTCACTTCCTGGCTGTCATGAGGTGAGCAGATTTCCTCTGCCATGTGCTTCTGCCATGATGCTCTGCTCCGCTACAGCCCCAAAGCAACCAGGCTTTGACCACAGACTGCAACCTGAAACCATAAACCAAAATAAACCTTTTTCCTGATAAGTTGAATTTTCCAGGTATTTTGTTATAGTTTCAGAAAGCTGATTAACATAAGTATGGACTGTAAATCCCCAGATGTCTCCCACAACACCCTACACTCAAGCCTCTCTTATCTGCTGACCAGCCCTTAAACATCTCTCTTCCCAGGCCCTCTTTTTTGGGCCTTGCTACCTGCTACTCTCTTCCTGGGGTATGTTCACCATTCACGTCTGCCCTACTTTATAGATTCTCCCCTGTAGTTGCCTCTGCTGAAGCCATGCTGTGTCCTATAGCACATGGCGGACCTGCATGGTGTGCTCTTTTACTGTAGGCATAGCTTGAGCCCTCCTTGATTTTGTCTCTGGGATCCTACCACAGGGATAAGGCACCCAGTAGGTGCTCATAAATGAACCCCCATCCCACTGCATTACAGACTATGTGAAGGTGACCATTCTGTTAGAACATTTTCCCCAGCTGTCATAATGCATGGTCCTCAGGGCTGGGATTGTAGCTCAGTGGTAGAGCGCTTGCCTCACATGCGTGAGGCCCTGGGTTCCGATCCTCAGTACCACATACAAAGCAATAAAATAAAGACATTGTGTCCATCTACAACTAAAAAAAATTTTAAAAAAAAAATAATAATGCATGCTCCTCCTGTAGCTTTCTTTTGTTGGTTCCCCAATATCTTTTAAAACTAAAGAAGAAAGCCTCTCCAACTGTCCCCCTACAACCTTTCAGACATGTGTGTTTGGCCCAAAGACTCCATTTGGTGGCCCAACATCCCCCGCTCTTTCATGGGCCAGGGTTGCGCGCGCGTGCACACACACACACACACACACACACACACACGCCTGGCTTCTACAACAGGCACCAGAATCCCTCTCCAGAAGACAACTCACAATAGAGCTGTGGCCAGGCGTGGCTTTCCTCAGGGTGGAAGAAGCCAGGAAGTGCCTCAGACACCCCAGGGAACACCGGAACACGTCAGGGGGCCAGAGACCAAATCCAACCCATCGTTCCTTTCTGTACAGCTCAGAAACCAAGGATGGTTCTTACATTTTAAAAACATTGTGAAAACAATAAGTGAAAAACCAAGGACATGCAACAGAAATCATCCCTGACCCACAAAGTCTGAAATATTTACTTGCTAGCTTTTTTTCAGAAAGTTTGTGGTCTCTGGTAATTTAGAAGATAAACATGACTGAAATCCTTCTCCTCCTGGGCACAGTCATTTGTACATCAAGAGTTAGCAGGGACAGTGGGACATGTGGGGTGCAGAGGAGTCCTGGGCTCCAGCTTCTAGCCCACTCTCTGCTTGCTGTGCTGTCTGGGGCCAGGAGCCGCAGCGGCTCTCCTCTCTTCATCCACTGTCTGTTGAACTAAGTCATTTTGGATGCTTTTCAGTTCTATCCTTCTGCAGATCCAAGGTCTTGGCTTGTTCCTTTACCTTTCCTAGTGTCCGTTGTATATGTCTTACCTCCAGGAAGATCTACAGGGAACTACAGGGGCTAGGTTTTGATTAAGAAGTAAAATCCCCAAGAACTGCAGAGAGACTGATGCAGACCTTGGACATTGATGTTAGTGAACTGCAGAAAGAACCTTGGAACCACCTCACTGGAAACTTCCTGTAAGTAACAGGACACGCCTTTGGGACTTGAGCCACCATCAGTTGGCGGTTCAATTGCTCACTCTTGGCTCATGTGCGAGCTTCCTGGAGGAGTTGGCATTTGAGCTGAGACTTGAAAGATGGGTCATGTTTGGACATGTGAATGTGAAGGAGAGGGTTGGGGAGAGGCATATTCCAGAAAAAAACCCATTGGGATCCAAGGTGCGGAGCAGGACAGCAGGAGATTCACGATGCAGTTAGTGAGTAGATTGCTCTAACTGCCTTAGCAGTTTCCTAGGCACCAAGAAAATGCGGTGCATCTTTGACAGTTTAAGAGTGGGAGGCTGGGCGTTAGACTAGAGGCTGGCAGCATCTCTGGAGGCAGGATCTGCAAAGTGGGGCAGGCAGGGGTCAGAGATAGACATTTGACTTTAAGACCCAAACATGCCTCGAGAGCGAAGACCATTCCCTTTACAGAAACAAGGAGAAGCCTGGGAGGAGGAGCCCAGTTCACATCTACGTGGCAGATGTGGCAGACAGTCACAGCTGCTCAATACCCATCTGTGCACTGCATTTCCCAGCCTCCCCAAGGCCCTTTGTTCAGTCCAGGCAGCAGGACAGAAGTTGACCTCTGGCTTCCTCCATCCACAGCCTCTGTGAAGCAACCCAGGTTCCAGACCTGAGGAGAGCCACCCAGCCAGCCCTCATGGGAGATGAAAAAGGAAACAGGCTTTTGTTGGCTAAACCACTGAGATTTAGGAGGGGAATCTGTTATAGTGACACAATTTAGCTCAGGGCTTTTCAAACTATGGTAAAGGGCCAATTTAAAAAAATTCAATACTTTTATAAAATGAAATACAAATCATTAGAAAGATGCAAAAAAAAAAAAATGCTCAGAATACAAACCCAACGTTAAATTCTTCTATTCATCAACCATTGTCTAATTGGCAGTTTCTAAATCTTCATTCTTGCTTTCTGCATCCCATTTTGCAAATGGGGAATGCCCGTGGAGGCGTGCTGGCTGCGCCTACCCTGTCTTACCTGGGCTTCTCCATCAGGCTGCTGCGTCTGGGATGCCTGCAGAGGGGCAAAGGAAAAGCCCTGGGCTGTACTTCTAGTCAGCCCACTCTTGCTTGTTTGCCCCCAGAGGACTGTGGATTGGACATTTTATGTGGGAGTGTCCAGCAGGCAACTGGGGAATTGTGAGAGTGGATCAAGGGACAGATTGGGGAGTGTTATTTAAACTATTGAGCGCTGGGGGCTGCATTCAGTGTTCTGGTACACTGCTCCATCTAACCATAGGTAATCATGTCACGTGAGGCTCCTTTTTTCTTTCTTTCTCTTTCATTTTTTTTTTTTTCTCTTTATTACAGTACTCGGGCTTGAATGCAAGACCTCCTGCGTGCCAGGCAAAACTACATCCCCAGCCATCTCCCCACCTTTTTTACAAAAACTTTGTCTTGAAGCAGGATATTGCTAAGTGGTCCAGACAGGTCTCAAACTTGTGATTCTCCTTAAGTAGCTGGGATTACAGGTGTGCACTACTGTACCTGGCTTTTTTTCTTTCATTTTTGGTGAAAAAAAAAAAAAAAGAGCAAAACAAATAAAATTTACCAACTCTCTGGTAATCAGTGTTGCAAAGAGTCTGGAACAGTGGCCCTCACTGGTGAAACTAAGCTGGGCCAGATCTGGCTGGGTCCTATTTTGGTACCTCTCAGACAAAGTCAGGGAGACCTTGGGACTTTGAAATGGGAAAGGATGTGCTGAGAATGTGTCCTGTAGACAGGTTGTGGGGAATGTGGAGAGAAGTGGAAAGACCCAGCAATTAGTAGAGGGCATGGGGCCAGGATGGAGTTGAAAGTCATGTGCCAAAGAATCTATGGATAAATTAGACGGCCAGCCTACATCACAAATAGAAAGATTAAAGTGACTTCTTGGGGTCGGGAAAGTATCCTGAATAAGAAGACTGGTCTCTGAACTCCTGGAATATGTTTACCAGGATGTCTGTGGTTATAAAGGTCAGACACAGCCACCACTGTTTACTGTGGAGTAGGGACACGCTTGATGCCTGGGTTTTGCTGTTGTTTTCAGGCCTGGCCAGATAGCAGCTCTCTGTGTGCTTTGGATATGCTGGCCTCCAGGAACAACTCCTGACTTGAAGGAGAAGAGCA
>PVHX01023866.1:0-25043 GCA_004024805.1 Geosciurus inauris
CCTTACACATGCTAGGCAAGCACTTTATCACTGAGCTACATCCCCACCCCTTTTTATGTTATTTTCAGACAGGATCTTCCTAGGTTGTCAAGGCTGGCCTTAAACTTGTGGTCCTCCTGCCTCAGCTTCCTGTGTAGCTGGGATTACAGGTGTGCACCACTGCATCAGGCCGACAATTTCTTATAAGGTTAAACATATACTATCACATGACCCAATAATCTCACTCCTCGGTATTCACTCAAGAGAGATGAAAGCTTATATTCTTGCAGAAATCTTTATATGAATGTTAACTGCCACTTAATTCATAATCACCAAAGAAAGGGGGGGATATGAAGATGTCATTCAGCAGGTAACTGGGTAAAGGATGGTATATCCCTGTAACAGAATATTACCTATCAAAGCTGGGCACGGTGGTGCAAGCCTGTAATCCCAGCACTTTGGGAGGCTGAGACAGGAGAATCACGAGTTCAAAGCCAGCCTCAGCAATGGCCAGGCGCTAAGCAACTCAGTGAGACCCTGCCTCTACATAAAACACAAAATAGGGCTGGGAATGCGGCTCAGTGGTTGAGTACCCCTGAGTTCAATCTCCAGTGCCAAAAAAAAATTTAAAAAGAGGGCCTTTTAAAGGTGAGGGAACTCTTTTGAATGGGACTATGGTGGTGAATACATATGCATTCACCAAAACCCACAAAACTGGGCACAAAGTTCATTCACCAAAACCCACAAAGAATTTTACTGTATGCGAATCAAAATTACATTAAGCAGAGTGGGACAAGGTGTGAAATGCTGACTGACAAATGAATCTGTTACAAATGAATCAAATAGTGCACTGAAGGGAATGAGAAGAGCCAACTGACCCAATAACCTTGGGAGAAAAGGTATTTCGATTGGCTACTTTAAGGACAAACAACACAACAATAACAGAAATAAAAACAACAAATTTTTAAAATGCTAATAATAATAATAATAATTACAGAAAACTATGTTCTAGCAAATACTGTACTCCAGCTGTGTAAAACTTGTTTCCAGGGTGTACAGTTGAGCTATTCTGAAGCTCTATATGTATACTGGAGACGAACAAATAAATAGAAAGTAAGAATGGGTTTTCTTTCATCTTGAGAAAAAAATGGCAAACGTGAGCGGGGACACATGGAGGAGCTGTGTGTGCTGGCCTGGAGACGGGCCTCAGTATAGACTGATGGTTCTCATTTACTCCCTGTGTGCACCAGGGCTCTGTAGCCTGGCCCAGTGGTGCACCCCTGTGATTGCAGCTACTTAGGAGGCTGAGGCAAGAGGATGGCAAGTTTGAGAACAGCCTGGGCAGCTTAGCAAGACCATGTCTCAAAAAATAAAAGAGATTAAAGATCTGGGGATGTAACTCAGTGATAGAGCACTTGCCTAGCACGTGTAAAGCCCTAAGTTTCAAACACAGTACCAAAAAAAAAAAAAGCGTATACAAACGAATAGCTATAGAAATACATATAGATAAGGATTTGTTTAAGTACGCATGCGCGTGCGCACACACATTTATTTTTCCAGAATTGACTCGTAGGCAGAAAATAGTTCTGTCCACCGTTCTAAAGAAAACCACGGGTGCTGTCACTCTCCTGTTCCAAAATCTCCAGTGGCTCCTTTGGCTATTCAGTTGCGTTCGGAATCTATCCCTGACATCACTCTGGCCCTCATTGTCTCCCTTTCCCGACTCCCCTTTGCATCCTGAACTCCCAGAAATGCCTTTTCCCCAGACTCTACTTGTATCCAGAGCAAGTTTTCCAGCATGGAGAAACCTCCCTTGCCTTGGGATCCCAGGACACCCACCTCACAAGACATTTCAATTTCCAGTGCTGCCCTAGGACCGAGGCCAGCAGTGCCTGTGCTCCACAGTGTTTGGACTACCTTCTTCCAAATTTCTTAACTCACCTTTCAGTGCTTGAGACTGGATGGATGGTGCTGTCAAGTGGACCACCCAGAGCCCAGACCAGGACCCCCATACTCCCTGGTCCCTTCCTTCTGCCCCTTAATTCAGCTTTCCGGTCCCCTACACCATTGTAGGGCCAACCAGAGGTGAGGATCTCCAGGACTTATGTCCTCCAGATTATCCTAGGAACTGATCACCTCCTCAGCCTCTTGGTATTACTCTCAAGGAACCACATGAGACTGGGACACCAGAAGGGTGCTCTCATGCTGATATAGGGTGACTTGAATTATTTAGATGAACAGGAATTCTACCAGAAATACATGCCCAGGACCCTCCCCTAGGGATGGCCCTGTTGACTATCTCATGTCACACTTCTCTTGAATAGTCCCTGTCTTGATCACAACCTCATCCCCGCCCAGGGTGCTTATCTTAGTGCCTTATAACATAGATGCTCAGCAAGTGTTTTTCAGCATGAACATTGAAAGGAAGGAGTCCCACCTCAGGGGCACGGGTTTCGTTTGATCTGTGGTTCTAACTATGTTTTTCCTATATACATGTCTAGATTGTCATCATTCCTCTGAGTGGCAGAAAGGGATTTTCACATCCCCCAAGCCCTCCACTCACTGACCTGACTGTTGATGCGCTGAAAGTTTATCAAGAAGGAACAAACGCGCCTCCAGATTCTCTTGACAGCAAACTGCAAGTGAACTTCAACTCCAGGGCATGTGAAAACCGCTGAGCCCGGGGCTGGTGGTTGCCTGGTTTCGAGTTAGGCAGCCCAGGGGTTGGGGTTGAACAGTGCTTTGGCTGCAACAAACTGTGGTGATAGAACATATGTTTCTCGTGCTTTGCTTTTGATCTTCTGCTCCAAGGTCGAGGATGCTCTCCCAAGGGGGGAAGAAAAAAGGAAGAGGAACTGAGTGGGAGAAAACTGACTTCACCCATCACTGAAATACTTCGTACCCGAAGCACAGTCACCCTGAGAGAAGAACATGGTGGCACCTCCTCACAGTCACCTGATTAAGGGCCTTGAATTTGGTCCTGACTCAGAGGGAAACACACCGCCACTGAGAGGCCCCCCCACAGCACCCAAGCACTCACAGCCAAGCCTGGGCTTGGCCCCAGCGGACATATGAGGAAAAAGATGACCTCCAGAGCCACCAGGCGGGCGGGAGGCCTGCTGTTGCCAGGTCCACCTGCGTGGATCACAATTACTGCATGAGGTCATGGAATGTTGAAGATGAAATCAAAGTGGCTCCTAAGTCACAAAGTCGCAGGCGGGTGGGCATCCTTTCCACAGGGCTCTCAGAAACAGAGCTGTATCCCTCTTCCTGATGAGCAGGGGGAGTCGCTACCTCTCCCAGACAGAGATGGGATCAAACCCATGCATGTCCAAATCCTCCCAAAGCCCGCTCTCCCCGATGCTTGCTGGGTTGGAAGGGTAACCTCAGGCTCCCCCACCCCGGGGGGTTGCCTATGCAAAGGCAGGAGGCCCAGTTTGACACAGAGGTGAATGGACAGGTGCACTTCTTAGGGAAGCAGCGGAGAGGTGGCCAGAAGCTGGCGGCAGCCCTCAAGAGAGTCCTATCAACATGGACGATGATGAGGAGCCTCTTGAGTCCAAGACCAAAGGTGACAAGGTGTCCCCTGTCTCATCAGTCAGTGATCACGTGGACCTCAAGGCCTTCTCCTCTCTCTCTGCCTGGTTCCCTCCAGAATTGGCAGGATGCATTACACTGACTTGGGTTCGGGGCTTGGCAAAGAGTGAGATAGTCAGATGCTGTTCTGAGACTGCCTCCTACTGGCACTAGCCAAATTAATTTTCATTTTGTGGGCTGGTTGACATCATTTTAGTAGTTAGAAATCATCTGTGCTTGAATATTTACACCACATGAATTGGCTAACACTGTAAATCAGGATATTTCTTTTCTCGGAGAGATTGTTGTTAAATATTTACTGGCATCCCACTGGTCAAATGGAATCCTTAAAATTTTAAGAATTAAAATTAGACCAATGAGCACAGGGAGACTCAGAAATTCATCCTTTTTCTCCGAGCAATGGTTGGGCAGCTCAGCTGCCCTGTGTCTCCCAATCACCAGGTCACTGCTACTTGGGTCTCATTTCACACAGGCCTTGTCACAGGTTGGGGCCCAGGTCTTTGGGCAAAGACTAAGAAAGACACAAGCCTATGTGAGATCGTTAGGAACTCCCACCATCCTAGGGTCTGGGTGGTTAAAAGGCAGGACCCCTGACACATACTCAGCCACCCAAAGAGTAGACTGGCTGAGTTCTCTTGGGTGGTGTGGAGTCGCAGCACAGCTTCCTAAACCACAGAGTCCTGCAGATGCCAGAGGATTGTGCTCCAAGCCTCCTGTGTGGATGTCAGGAGCCTGCAGCAGGTCCCAGATCAGTGGCCCAGTAGAAAAACCATAGCAAGGAGGGGGCCCTATGTGAGGGGGGCTTAGCACTTCCCCAGTGTCTCATCAAAACAAGGCGCACGAGTTTAAGCACAGCCATTGATTTCAGCCCAAGGGGGAGTTTCAAACCCCCTTCTTCCGGGTCGTAAGTACAAGGCTGGGTTGGAAGGAGAAGAGGAGAGATCAAATTCTTAGGAGTCAAGTTTTTGCTCTTGCTCCCTCAAACCGCCCCTTGATCATTTTACTTTGCATTTGACCCAAAACACCACCTACCATGCCCCTTCCCCCTCTCGGCACCATTTGCACCTGAGGACAGGGAAGCCGGGGCTTTAGGACGCACTGTTTCAACTGAAAGAGGAACAGCAGACCCCGAAACCCACCCAAGCTAATGAGATGGGAAAGGTGAGCATGGGGCCCGCCTCCAAGACCCACCCCAGACAGAGACTGGGCGCATTTGCCATAGGACCCCACTAAGCATCCAGCCATCAGGCAATGCTGTGTGCAGAAGGAAGGGCTTGCAGGACAGTCACCCTGGCAGGGCAGGCAGAGGAGGCGGAAGAGACCAAGGAGAGTCAGTGGTAGGTGCCACCGACAGGCCAGCAGGCTTCAATCCCTGAATCCAGGAGGTGGGCTTCTCTTCCAGATGAGAACGACACTGGGTTAGCATCGCAGGGCAGTGATGACACACTCTACTGTGAGGCCGAAGTCATCGCGACTGTCGAGAAAGAGAAGCCCGCCCATGAGGATTCAGAAACGGACTTGGAGATTGAAGGTGAGGGTGGGGGTGTGGGAGGGGGTGTCTGGCTCTCAGCCACCTCAGACCCCGGAGGAATCTCGTCCTCCCAGTGGCAGGCCTGTGGGGGATGTCTGGAAACCCGGTGCTCCTCCAGGCTGGCTGAGACAGCAGCTGCCACTGCCCCGTGGCTTCCTCGCAAGCTCACGTCAGCCTGTTGAAAGCTGAACCAACACACATGGGGGTTTCTGGTCTTTAAATGTTTCCCTCGGTGGCATCTTACATGATTTTTCTGTAGTTGCAAAAGGGAGACATTAGTACTCGCCTTCCCTACAAGAGGACACTGAGGCATAAAGAGACTGTGAGTCTGGGCTGGGGCTATGGCTCAGCGGTTGAGTGCTTGCCTTGCATGCGTGAGGCACTGGGTTCGATCCTCAGCACCACATAAAATAAATAAAGATATTGTGTTCATCTACAACTAAAACAAAAAAAAAAAAAAAAAAGAAACTGTGAGTCGCCAAGGCCACCAGGAACTCCACCAGGCACTGACCACGCCCATGTTGGTGGATCCCACCT
This sequence comes from Geosciurus inauris, assembly GCA_004024805.1. NCBI lineage: Eukaryota > Metazoa > Chordata > Mammalia > Rodentia > Sciuridae > Geosciurus > Geosciurus inauris. The sequence goes on from PVHX01023866.1 coordinate 5,645, forward strand.
TTGATCCACCCCAGTGGTCTGCCCTCAGTATTCAATATTTCAGGGTCCTGGAGTGTGTCTGTGCAACCAGGTGACTTTCCAGTCAGCTTGGAGTCCTTGTTAGCTCTACTCGAGAGCCCAACGTGTGCTTTCTGCAAGTCTAAACCTGCCTAGGTATGGCTGAGCTGGCGCAAACAATACCTTCACCCTCTTTTTCCTCAAGGAAGAAAATGCCAAAAAAGAACGCTTGTGAAGCAAGGGGGAACCATAGTGGTCCCACTGGGTGGGGAGGGACTCAGATTTCCCAGGCTGAGGCTCGCCTGTCACTCTTCCCCTCCCACGTCTGGCACCTGGGTTGTGGGCAGTGATCACAGTCTGCAGAGGTGGAAGGAAGGCTACTCTGCCATTAAAATTAAACTTATCTAAACTTATGTAGACGCTTAGCTACACAGAGTCAGCTCAGAACCCCACCTCTGTCAGCAGACAGCTTCTACCCAGATCTCTCTGCTGCCTCCACCCCGCAGCATCTCGTTGCTCTCTTTCTCTTTCTGCACTCTGAGGCGACCACAAATACTGCTTTCAACACCTGATTTTGCTCTTTGCAAACCTGGATGCTTTGTCGAGGATCCTGTTTCCACGTTATTCCCCACCCCACCCCGCTGCTCCCCACACCCCCAGCATGTGATGGCACTGTTCTGAGCTGCCTCTTAAAATATGACCGCAACAAGCCAGGCGTAGTGGCACACACCTGTAATCCCAGCACTTAGGGAGGCTGAGACAGGAGAATCGCGAGTTCAAAGCCAGCCTCAGCAATGGCGAGGCGCTAAGCACCTCAGTGAGACCCTGTCTCTACATAAAACACAAAATAGGGCTGGGGATGCGGCTCAGTGGTCGAGTACCCCTGAGTTTAATCCTCAGTACCAAAAATAAAATAAAATAAAAAACAAACAAAATATGACTGCAACAGATATAGCCAGAAAGGGTCAGCATCCAGGGTCAGAGCCAAACTAGTCCCAAGGACAAAACGGGGGGTTACCTTCCTTCTGGCCAACAAGAACATCTCTAATGGCTAACTTTGGCACCAAAAACTCTGTCCTGAGCAGAAACTCAGGGCTGAGCTGCTCTGGCTCTAACTGCGCCAGCTGCAGATGCTGAGATGCTGGGGATGGGCCAGAAGGACTCCCTGGTGTCCACAAAAGAAGCAGGTGGAAGCAGCGTTGGCCACACACTGTGGGCTTTCCAGTGCAACAGCGGTTCTCACCTGGGGTAACTGACACTCCAGGGGACACTTGACAAACTAGGGGGTGGAGGACTGGTACTGGCACATTGTGTACACAGGCCAAGGAATCCTGCTGAATATGCTGCAGTACAGCCCCTCACAGCAGAGCAGGACCTGAGTCAAAATGTCAGTGACACCAAGGATGAGAAATCTCGCCCGTGAACATTCTAAGGAGAGGGTTGATCTGGAGCTGTGCCTGCAAAAACAGCTTCCCTCTAAAGTCGTCCTTTCACTCACAAAGCTCTCATTGTCTACCTCATTGGTGTGGGTTGGCCAAAGGCCCTGGGATCCAAACGGAAAACACACAAGTGTAGATGCCAGCTGGCCATAGGAAGCCCTGCCACTCACTGGACTTGCCTAAAGAGGACACAGTTTGCCGGGCATGGTGGTGCATGCCTGTAATCCCAGCACTTAGGGAGGCTGAGACAGGAGAATCGCTAGTTCAAAGCCAGCCTCAGCAACGGGGAGGCGCTAAGCACCTCAGTGAGACCCTGTCTCTACATAAAACACAAAATAGGGCTGGGGATGTGGCTCAGTGGTCGAGTGCTCCTGAGTTCAATTCCCAGTACCAAAAAAAAAAAAGGACACAGCTGTGGGGTCCCCAGAATCCAGGGAGGCCCCAGGTTCATAGACCATGGCCAGGCTGGATGGTCCTAAAACCTAAGAGTGGGAATGCAGAGGAGGAGCCTCTGCTTCTCTGTGCAGTATTTTGTTTTTGTTATTTGTACTTACCAGCTGGATATTTGGGGGCTAGATTTGTCTCTGAGGAAGCAGGGATGACTGGCTGTAAGTACACACGGATGCAAATCTTTGTTTTTCACCAATTTGGAGGTCTTTCCCTCTTGAACTGATTGGCCATCTCCTAGAAATGTTTGATGTGTGTTGGCCAAAGGCCCTGGGACCCAAATAGAAAACACACAAGTGAGATGGCACATGGCCCTACTTCTCTGATCCTCTAGTAAAGCCTTCTTCATGGCTCACGTTTTCATGGTGGCAGTGAAACTAAAACCGAAATGGAGACCCCCTCAATCATCAAAAGTCCCCACTTCTGTGCCTTTTGTTTTTCCTCTTCAGGGTTTTCCCGGGGTGGCAGGAGGGCTAGGCCTTTATATATCCCTGGTAATCAGTCACTGGATGCCACCAGCCTGGGAAGGTGGGGTGATGTATGCTGCTCAACTCTCCCAGGAAAGCCCAGGGCTGAGCACCACGGTCCTCTTCTCTTACGCAGAGGGAGACGTCCATTTGTCTGCCTCTCCCACCACTGGCTGACTTCGGGGCTGGAGTTGACTTCTGGAACACACACCCACAGGGACAGATCCCTGGCAGAGCGCAGCCCAGTCAGAAGCAAACACTGCCAGAGGACAGAGAAGGCAAACCCCTACTGAGTCTTGTCTTTCTCCGCAGACACTGAGAAGTTCTTCACCACGGGACAGAAGGAGCTGTACCTGGAAGCCTGCAAACTGGTGGGTGTAGTGCCTGTCTCCTACTTCCTCCGGAACATGGAGGAGTCCCACATGAACCTCAACTACCATGGGCTGGGCCCCATGGGCACCAAGGCTATCGCTATAGCACTGGTGGTGAGCATGCCAAGGGGGTGCGTGGAACCGGGTGAAGGAGGAGGGTGGGCAAGGTGGCAGGCCCAAGGTTCAGAGGGCTCCTCCCTTGGAGGCTGAAGAGCAACCTTTATGGACACCTGCCCTGGCTATGCTTTTCTGCCAATTTCCCTGCCACGTATGGACTTCCCTTGAGCTCCTGGAAGGAAGTTTCTAGACACCTGGACCTTGAAGTCTATACTCTTTCAGAAGCAAAGCACCAGCCTGTGGGACCAGGAAAAGGGGCTGGGCTGGAATTGGGCCCCAGAGTCAATGTCGGAGCATAGTACAAAATGCAGGCCTGGGTCTCCATGCTAAAGCTCACCTTTGCTAAAAATGGATCTGCTACCGAGCCTTTCCATCCTCTGTCTGCCTTTTGCAGCATTATAATTTTTCAAGACCACGCTGTAGAGTTAATCATGTTTTCCCACAGGAATAACTTTATCTCTCTGGTTTGGCATAATCAAACCAGAACTTGACCTTGAATCTATCATAGCTTTATATCATTATAATTGATTATGTATAAAACCGATTCTCATCCCAGAGACGTTAGCAACTGTGTGTTAGCAACACTGTTCACTAAGGAAGGTAAAAGAAAAGTTCGATGTTTTTAGAACGTCCAGTAAGGTGAAGACGTGGATGCTCTTTGGAGGCGATATTTAAAAGGTGATAATAATTAAATCGTCCACGGAAAGAAAGAACAGAGATAAAGATGGAGGAAGAATGCTGAAAACATGTTATTTACAAAGGACCTGAATGGAGAAAAGGGGTCAGTGAATTCGGTAGGGAACAAGTGATCCAGAGCAGTGAGAAGCCAGCTACAGATGCAAGAGTGGCCGCAGAGGGAGTCGCCAGGTTGAGTGAAGCTGTTGTGTAGGAGGACGATGAATGAGGGAGGCCAGCTCGCTCCTCGGTGTGTATCAAATTATGAGATGCATGGCACTGTCGGTGCATGCGACACTGTCCTTGCTCATTGCTGGAACGTAATCCTTGTTGGATGTGAGTCCTCTGGGCACACGACAGCAAACTGGTCCTTGGTTGACACTGCACAACGCCTTTGAGGAGTACATGGTCTTATTTTCCACATCCTTCGCCCCACGTGCTCATTCTTTTTCAAAAATATAACAGCTTTTCTGTTTAGCTTATAGCCGTTAAGAAGTTACATGAGGTGCTGAGCAACTCAGTGAGACCCTGTCTCTACATAAAACACAAAATAGGGCTGGGAAGTGGCTCAGTAGTCGAGTGCCCCTGAGTTCAATCTCCAGTACCAAAAAAATAAATAAATAAATAAAAGTACAACCATGGGGATCCTACTTCAGCCCTGGGAAGACAGCTCACCCACCCAGCACTGTGTCCTTGCACTTGACGGGGTGGTAGTCACTTCACCCTTGTTCCCCTAGCAGACAACACGGAGAGTGACAAGCAGATGCTGGCTTATGGGACATGAATGGAGACAGTTTGGTGACAGGGCCTCCCACCTCACCCTACACAGTGCTGGTCCCCAGCATGACTCTGGAGGTGACAGTCAACACAATGTCCAGACGCTGAGAAACAGCACCTGGAAAGAAGGCTCCAGGGCCATCTCCCTGGCCTTTGAGCAGGTCACCCCAGAGAGAGAACTGAGACTTGAAGACCCTCCATGTAGCCCCAAGGGAACCGTCCTGCAACGTAGTAGCTCAAGCTATCATTTTTCTTTTTTCCTAAACAGAGAAACAGCCACAAAGACTCATTACTGCGTGGTGCTTTTCTCACTGTTTGGTGGACTTTGAAAATGCTTGAGTCCAAAGATGTGTCTCTTCTCTGTACCTGCTTGTACGGGAATGAGGTGCAGAAGGGGAGAATAAAAGCTTTGGTTAGAGCTAACCCCAGTCCTTCATGCTGCTATGTGAGATGTTTCCTCTCGTCTTGCTCCCACTGGGAATGCAGACTAGCTTGGACTTAGATATGTTTTAAAGATCTAAGCCCAGCTCCTTCCAAACAGGCTCAAGGCAGCCTCCTATTAAAAAAATAGCATTAGGAAAGACAAAGGTGAAAATGGAAGAAATGCCCTTGAAGAAGCAAAGCAAATGCCTCAGGGGACCTCCTTGCAAGGATCTTTAAGTTCCCTTGTTAAATGTATCAAGTTTCCCTTAATCTTACAGTAGGTGTAAGATTAGACTATAGGGTTAAAGTCTACTTAGCTCATCTTTATGCCTCTTACTTTTCAGGCCTTTTATTTAATGATCCCCTTCTAACTTCTCCCAGAAAAGCATATTATTCTAGCAAACTTCAGTGAGATGGTTCATCTGCTGTTTTTCTTCTTGTCCTCTCTTTCCTTTGGTATTCCTAGTCTAACCTTTACACCCTCTATGTTAGTTCGTTTACCATTACTATAACAAAGCATCTGAGGCTGGCTAACTTTATAAAGAAAAGAGGTCTGTTTAGCTAACCAGGTTCAAGGGCATGGCACTAACATTAATTAGCTCAGCTCTGGTAAAGTGCTCATGGCAAATGGCGGGAGGAAAAGATCATATAACAAGTGAACCCAGGGCATTCCACATCACCAGCTACATCCCCAGCCCTTTTTAAATTTTGAGGCAGGATCTCACTAAGTTGCCCAGGCTGGCCTTGAACTTGTAATCCTCCTGCCTCAGCCTCCCAAGTCACTGGAATTATAGGCTTGCACCGTGGTGTCTGCCTTAGTAACAACATTTCGCTAGGCCCCAACCTCTTAAAGGTCACACTAACTCTTAGCATTGCCACACTGGAGTCCAAGCTTCCAATGCATGAATCCTCAAGGGACAAACCACATCCAAACCGTAGCAACCCTCATAGTCTGGGATGTTCAGGAGAAGGGCCAAGCTCTAGACCAGGGCAAGCACGGTACTGACAAGGTCACCAACTGCTTCTCTTTCTCCCTCCCCCTCCCCTTTGGTGGTTGAAGTCTAACACAACCATCACCAAACTGCAGCTGGAAGACAACTGCATCATGGACGAGGGCATGCTCAGCCTGGTGGAGATGCTGCAGGAGAACTACTACCTCCAGGAGCTGGTACTGTGCCCTGCTCTGCTGGCTCCGACCACCACGCCTGGGGGGCCCAGAGCCCACTGGAGCCAAGGCAGAGTCCCCTGGCCACGCCCAGACCAGCCTCAGGCTGTCTGAAACCAGTCTGCAGGCTTCCCCCCTCTAGTCGGGACATCTCAGAGGAGGGCCACACATCAGAGGCTGGTGGGGGATTGAGTTCCCTGTGGCTGTAGGAAACCCTAAGGAGCCATTTCTATCTGCACTTTATAAGCCTATAAATAGATAAATTCACCTCTGCACCATTACCTTAAGGTGAACCTTTTTAAAGGAGATAAAGACATAATATTATATCATAAAACACAATGCACCTGAAGATAAATGATGGTGATGGTTATACTACAATAGAAATACATTTAATACCACTGAACCATATACTTAAAAATGGTTACGATGGTAAATTTTATGTTATATTTTAATATCATAAAAAAAAATTTTTAAATGCCAGGCATGGTGGCTCATACCCATAATCCCAGCAACTCAGGAGGCTGAGGCAGGAGGATCTCAAGTTCAAGGCCAGCCTGGGCAACTTCGTGATAGCCTGTCCCAAAATAAAAAGTAAAAAGTGCTGGGGATGTAGCTCAGCAGCAGATTCAATCCCCAGTTCCAAAAAAAAAAAAAAATTTTTTTTTAAAAAGGGAAGGAAATCAAGTAAGACAGTCATGGCTGGTTTATATGGAGTCTCTCCCACTAGCCTGAGATAACTCTGTTCTCGTACATCCCCAGTTCTTTCTTAGGGTAGGGAATCATACTTTGTGAATCAATGAATAGAATCTTATTTACTCTTAGCTCATTTTTTCAGTTGTTTATGACCAACTCCCCAAAGGAAGCTGCCTTGGATTTCAAAACAAATTATAATAATAATGTGCTCATCAGAAGCACGGGCTAAATTGGGGGAGTGGGGACTTAATGAAGCCAACTTCAGAGAAACAGACCTCGTGCTGCATTAGGGAAGCCATATTAGAGACCAGGCTTCCTCCTCCCTTTTTCGGTCCTTCCGGTCACCCTGTCAACCAATCCTCCCTCCACACCTTGCTGCTTCCCGTAAACCCTATCCAGACGCCATTTGTTAACGAGGCTCTTTTGGTGGGATTTTTACATACACAAGGGTGTCCTTGCCTTTTAGAATGTTTCGAAAAATGACATTGGTTTGGAGGGGGCCAGCGCCATCTCAGAGTTCCTCCAGAAGAACACGTCTTCCCTCTGGAAACTTGAGCTGTCAGGTGAGCCCGGGGAGGGAGTTGGGGAGGACATCGGGGATCAAAGGGGCAGGAGGAGAAGAGCAGAGAGAACCCGCATCTAGTTGAACCTGACCAGAATGCTGTGTCTGCCCTGCCAATCCAGGCGTCCCTCCCGCTCTGCGGCCACGCTGGCTTCCTGCTTTCCTCAACAAGCCGCTTCTGACCTGCTTGGCCAGATTCTGCCCTCTACTTGGACGTCCCCACCTGCAAGGGTCTGCCTGGTTTATGTGGCTTCCTCTCTAGCTTCATTCAGGTCTCAGCTCAAATGTCACCTCCTTGGAAGGGCTTTCCTGATCACCTTGTTCAAACAGCCACCCTCCACCACCATCACTCTCTGTCCCGGATGGGTTTAACCGTATTTGTTACCACCCGATGCCCTACTGTTTTTAAATTAGCTTAGTAACATCTCCCATGGGGGAAAAAGTCATGTGGGAAGTCTAGTTCCCCCAGACCTTTCCACATTCAGGTTTGCAAATATATGCTGACTGCAGTATCCTGGAGCCCCTAAGCCAAGCAATGTATATTAAAACACGGTCCTATGCTAATAAGAATAGGACCTCTTTGGAAGAGAAACCCCTAAGGCTGGAGGATTGCAAGTTCAAGGCCCAGTCTCAGCAATTTAGTGAGACCCTGTCTCAAAAAATAATAAATAAAAAGGGTTGAGGATGTAGTTCAGTGGTAGATAGAGCATTCCTGGTTTCAATCCCCAGTACCAAAAATAAAAAATAAGATAAAAATAAAAATAAATGCATATATAAAAACAGAAGAGATCATTCTTTTAAAAAGACCTCTTCTCCCCACAAGAATATCAACAAATGAAAAATATGTCATCCTTGAAATTACATGTTCAATAGATAAATCCAAAAATGCAATAGACTAGGTCAATAGAATTAGCCAAAACAGCCGGGCTCAGTGGCACACGCCTGTAATCCTTGCCCTTTGGGAGGCAGAGAGAGGAGAATCACAAGTTCAAAGCCAGCCTCAGCAACAGCAAGGCGCTAAGCAACTCAGTAAGACCCTGTCTCTACATAAAACACAAAATAGGGCTGGGGATGTGGCTCAGTGGATGTGGCTCAATTAACACTGGACAGGTTAATTAACCCTTTGTGACTCATTTTCTTGTGAATAGACTAAGGACAATTATATTAATTCAGATAGTGATTGGGAGGATTAAATGACCTAAAATCTAAAACACCTAGAATAGTATCTAGCATATAAATATTCAATGAGTGTTAGTCACTATTATCTTTATTTGTTCTACATTTTTTATTGGTGTATTATAGTTGTACATACTGATGGGATTTATTGTTACATATTTGTACATGCAAACAATATAACAATATAATTTGACTGAGATCACTTCCCAGCACTCCCCCTTCCTCCCCATCTCTCACCTCTTGGTCCCTTTCTTCTAGTGATTTCCCTTTGATTTTTAGGAGATCCACCACCCCCACCTTTGTTTTTCTTTTTCCTCTCTAACTTCCACATATGAGAAAACACATATGACCCTGAACCTTCTGAGTTTGACTTATTTCCCCTAACACAATGGTCTCCAGTTTCATTCATTTTCCTGCAAATGCCATTATTGCATTTTTATTTATGGCTGAATAAAACTCCATTGTGTACATACACCACACTTTCTTTATCCATTCATCTGTTGATGGACACCTAGGCTGGTTTCATAGCTTGGCCATTGTTTGTTATATTATTATCTTTATTACATTCCCACATTTCTATTTGAAAAGAACGTCCTTTCAGATATTTGTTTCCTATTTTTTTGGTACTGGGAATTGAACTCAGGGGTACTCAACCACCAAGCCACATTCCCCAGCCCTACTTTTGTGTTTTATTTAGAGACAGGGTCTCACTGAGTTGCTTAGTGCCTCACCATTGCTGAGGCTGGCTTTGAACTGGCAATTCTACTGTTTCAGCCTCCTAAAGTGCTGGGATTACAGGCATGTGCCACCATGCCCAGCTGTTTGTTTCCATTTTTATTTCCTCTTCTATGAAATGTCAATTGTTATTAAGTGTTAGGCATTCTTTATAGAGTACAGACATTCATACCTGAATGTCATAGAAAGAAGGATACATTAAAGGAGATGAACGTTCTCTCCTGTTTTCTAGTATCTACACATTTGTGTTAAGTGCTTTGTCATCTTTCCCATGTCTGATTGTTCTGGAGTGCAGAGGACTGGCAGGGCTGTGACCTGGGTGGGCAAGGGAGCCACAGTGCAGAGGGCATTGCTAACACAACACTCTCACTTTAGGAAATAACTTCAAGGAGGAAGCCATAGAACTCTTCTGCCAAGCTCTGTCGGTAAGGAGCAAGGAGTGTAGGTGAGCCACGTCTTGGGGATCTGAGTGACTCAGGCTGCACTAGGCATAGTGGAGCCAGGCTACTTACATGGTCTGGGAGCAGATGAGTGTTTGGCCTCTTCCAACCCTGGTAAAAGCCCAGTGAGCAATGGGCTTTCAGGGTGACACTGCATTGTCACAGTGGCCATCAACAGTTAAACAAAAAATGAATAAGAAATAGCTTTCAGTCTAAGAGCCCTAGCCCACCTAATTTTTGGTACCTGGGAGCTCTCCGTCACACTGCACTGAGGTAAGTGAGAGATTTTCAGTCAGAAGACAAAAATAACCTCCCTTCTCACCATTTGTTCCTCTAGATCAATTACCAAATTAAGAACCTGGATCTCAGTCACAACCAAATCTCTGATACAGGAGGGGAACAACTGGGACAGATGCTGAGTACGTCCCCATGGAGGGAAGGGGGGGACCAGCCAAGGGGAGGGATTGGGAGAAAGATTGTTTATCAGAGCTGAATTGCCCTTTATTTTTTAATGAATTTTGAATGTTTGGATTATGAAAGTGATGTAAGCCATGCCCCCAAATTGCAAACACCAAGATGTGGGAAGTAGAACTTCCCAATGATTCGAAGACCGTGTAGAGGAACAACTTACTGACCTTAAGGAGCCCAAGGATGACCATGTGTGGTATAGTAAGCACAAATTGGAATGAAAACAATCCATATGGTGACAACAGTGCATGTTAGACACCACGAGCCAATGTATGTTTTGGGCACCTTTGTCTAGTATGAGATAGCCATATTTATGTGGATTTGTTTCTGTGTCTTCTATTTTGTGTCATTGTTCTACATGTCTATTTTGGTACCAATACCATGCCATTTTTGTCACTATTGCTCTGTAATATAGTTTAACGTCTGGTATTGTGACGAGAGGTCATAAATTTAAAAGAAACCAGAATGTGTTCTGTCTTCCTATGGTTATAATAATACCAGAGGGGAATATTTTTAAAATGTTCTTAGCCAGGCATGATGGCACACACCTGTAATCCCAGTGGCTCAGGAGGCTGAGGCAGGAGGATTGCAAGTTCAAAGGCAGCCTCACAACTTAGCAAGGCCCTAAGCAACTTACCAGGACCCTGTGTCAAAGTAAAAAATAAAAACAACTGGGGGGGCGGGGGTGCTGGGGTTGTAGCTCAGTAGTAGAATGCTTGCCTTCCATGTGTGAGGCACTGGGTTTGATCCTTAGCACCACCTAGAAATAAATAAAGATATTGTGTTCATCTACAACTAAAAAATAATATTTAAAAAAAAAACGGCTGGGGATGTGGCTTAGTGATAAAGTGCCCCTGGGTTCAATCCCCAGTACAAAAAAAAAAAAAAAAAAAGTATTATTAAAGCTACCAAACAGTAAGTGATTAGTAAGTGAGGAGCATCAGGCTTGCATTTTACATGAGTCCTCACAAAAACCCTACACAGGTTAATACTCCATTTTAACAGATGAGGAAACAGTGAAAGACAGGTCAGTGACCTGGCCAAGGTTACACAACTGGTAGATGAAGAGATGCAAATGCGCACAATGTGTCTGAAATGAGGGAGTTGGCAGAGGAGAGAGAAGAGAGTGAGGGGGAGAGGGGTAGGAAAGACAATGGAGGCCGGAGAATATCCTTATCACAATAATATAAGGTGTGATTTGCTAAAATTACATCCTGGTGGTTGATACAGAGAGACAGGCAGACATGACTGGTACACAGCACACCATACATACAATAAAAAGGAAGGGCTGGGGATATGGCAGAGGGCTTGCCTGGTGTGCACAAGGCCCTGGGTTCCATTCCCAGCACCCCAAAAAAAAAAAAAGGAGGAATACAAAAGAGAGAGAGAGAAACAAAAGAAGTCTCTTCCTGAGGTTTGACAACAGTGTTCTCCTTTGACGGTGCCTTTTACACTGCCACTTTCCCCAAATAAAAATAAAAATAACAACGTGGTTAAACAGGAAGTTTTGCCAATCCTGTGGAGTACATAAGTAAAAGCATTTTCTCCTTTTTTCTTTCTGGTGCTGGGGATCAAATTTAGGGCCTTGAGCATTCGAGACAGTACTCTACACGGCCAGCTCCAAAAAAGTATCTTTGCATTTTATTTTAAAAAGGGTGGTCTGTGTGCAAACCCAGGTTCTGGACAAGCCTGGAGCCTCCCACCTCCAGTTGCTTGAGTCTCTGAGGCTCTCCTAAGAGCAGCTCCAGACCCAGCGCTGTTCCCATGTCACTCCAGGGAACAGACATCACGTGACAAAACACACCAGGCCCATCACTGCCTCCCTGTGTAGAGCTGGTGGTTGTTTTCCACACCTGCCTCCGCTCATCTTTTGGGGGCGGAGGGGGCTGGGGGGGAGGACTGAGGATTGAACCCAAGGGTGCTTAACCACTGAGCCACATCCTCAGCCCTTTTTATTTTTTATTTCAAGACAAGGTCTCAACTGGGCGCAGTGGTGCAAGCCTGTAATCCCAGCACTTTAGGAGGCTGAGACAGAAGAATCACGAGTTCAAAGCCAGCTTCAGCAATGGCGAGGCACTAAGCAACTCATTGAGACCCTGTCTCTACATAAAACACAAAATAGGGCTGGGGATGTGGCTCAGTGGTCGAGTACCCCTGAGTTCAATTCCTGGTACCACAAAAAAAAAAAAAAAAAAAGAATCTCACTAGGTTGCTTACAGCCTCGCTAAGTTGCTGAGGCTTGCTTCAAACTGGCAATCCTCCTGCCTCAGCCTCCCAAGTCACTGGGATTACAGGCATGTGCCACTGCGCCCAGCTTTCCATCCATTTTTAATGGCTTTGTAATATTCTACCACATGAATATTTATGATATTCTTTACCTTTTCCCCTGAGTCACAAATTTCACCTTTATTATTGATGTCATTGCAAGCATTTACCTACAGGTACAGGGCCCTTTCCGTTTTCTGCACTGCCTTCTTAGAACAAGTCTCAGAGTTCTGTGATAAGGTGTGCACATCTTAGTGGGAAAATATCTATGGTAATGTAATATTTGCCAAGCAGATTATACCCATTTACTTGCCACCTGCAATAGAAGGATACGATTATTTTACTTTATCTTTCTCAACATTGAGGATAATCTGACAATTGTGTGTTTAAATGAATAACTGAAAAAAATCATTGCATGGGTGTTTTACTTTCCATGCCATGTTAACCCTTAGGCTGGTTTCTTTGGGATGTGAGGGATGCTAAGCTGACTTCCTCTCCCTCCCAGACATCAATGTAGGGATCCAGGTGCTGAATCTGAGCTGGAATCACTTCCACACACAGGGAGCAGTGGCCTTGTGCAATGGTCTCCGGGTAAGATGCTCTGAGAATGGTGCGTTGAGCCCAGGTGAGGACAGCCAGGGCTGTCCCTCCTGCCATCCTGCACCTCTTCCTTAATGAGGGTTTACTGAGCTCCTAACAAATGCTCTCTCAGTCGCTGGTCTCTCTTCCACAATTTCTGGATGGTTTATTTATTTATTTGTTTGTTTTGGGTTTTTTGGTACCGGGGATTGAACTCAGGGGCACTCGACCACTGAGCCACATCCCCAGCCCTATTTTGTGTTTTATGTAGAGACAGGGTCTCACTGAGCTGCTTAGTGCCTCACCATTGCTGAGGCTGGCTTTGAACTCGCGATTCTCCTGTCTCAGCCTCCCAAAGTGCAGGGATTACAGGCTGTGCCACCGCTCCCGGCTTTATTTATTTTTTATTTTTTAATAAATCTTACCTGCTAACGCCTGGGTGGCATCTTTAGGCACTTCAAGAGTACGGTTAATTAAGGGGTAGGGTACAACCAAAGTCCCAAGAGTACTGGCGACTGAGCTGAGAGGGCGGTGGAATGATGGGGCAGGTCCTGGGACCACTGAGTGCTAGTTCTCAACACCAGCAGCACGTGGAAGCTGGAGTGGGTACCTGAGTGAGTCACTCATAAACTTGTTGGTGTTGTCCCCCACTGCCACCAGGGTAATGTGACCCTGATGAAACTGGATCTCGCCATGAATGGCTTCGGGAACGAAGGGGCTCTGGCCCTGGGGGAGGTCCTCAGACTCAACAACCACCTGGCCTACCTGGATGTCAGTGGCAATGACATTGGCAACGAAGGAGCCTCCAGAATCAGCAGGGGACTGGAAAACAATGAGGCCCTCCAAGTCCTGAAGGTAGTCTTCACTGAGCCGGGAACAGCGTGTGTGTGTGTCCACAGGTGTCTGTGGGTATGTGGGTGTGTCTGTCTGTGCTGGAGTGGAAGCCACTGGGGGACAGGGCTGGAGAGAATCACTGGGAACACTCGTCTCTCACTTCCTCTCTCTGCATCAGAGACAATGTCACCTCCTCTCCCGCCGGGGCACCACAGCCATGTCCTAACTGGTCCTCCCTCCTCCCAGCTGGGTCTCCCTCAGGCTTTTTTCACAGGGAGGCCAGAGTGCACTTGGAGAACACAAACCTGACTTCCAGACCCTCCACCAGCCCCTCAAACTGTCTTCCAGCTGAGACCTCTGATGGCTTCCTGCTCTAGAGCCAGTTCTCTGGCCCCTGTGCTCTCCCGCCTCCATTCACTCCAAGACGTCGGGTCTTCTTTCTTCCTACTACAGGGTCTTGGCCTACCACTCCCCTCATTCGCCCTAATTTCCACACATCTCCTCAGAGAGCCCCACAGGAACCCTCCGTCTAGGTGATCTTCTCCCAGAACCCCGCCAACCCCTCCAGGCAGACCTTGCTACTCTTTCTAATGACACTCTCATTTGAGCAGCTGTTTGATCATCCATCACCCACCAGTGTGGAAGCATCGTGGTTTAGTCAGCTTTTTCACATCTCTGACTAAAAGATCTGACCAAAACAATTTTAGGGGGACAAAGTTTATTTAGACCTCACAGTTTCAGAGGTCTCAGTCCACAGACAGCCAGCTCCGTTCCTTGGGGCTCGAAGTGAGGCAGAACATCATGGCGGAAGAGTGTGGCACAGGGTAGCAGCTCACATGATGATCAGCAAGCACAGAGAGAGACTCCACTCACCAGAGACAAAATATATACCCCAAAGGCACAGTCCCAATGACCCACCTCCTCCAACCACACCCCACCTGCCTTCCTTCACCACTCAGTTAATCCTATCAGGTGACTGATTCATTCACTGATTGGGTTAAGGCTCTCACAACCCAGTCATTTCTCCTCTGAACCCTCTTGTATTGTCTCACAGATGAGCTTTTGGGGGACACCTCACATCCAAACTATAACACTTCCTGAGAACAAAGACTGTTGGTTTGGTCCATTATTATACCCTTTATACCTAGCACAGTGCTGGGCATCTAGCAAGTGCCCAGTGAATAGATATTGAGTGAGTGGATGGATGAATTCTTGTTTCATTTTAAATTGATTTACTTGTAGATATGAATGTATAACATTGAATCTGTTGGGCAGTTTGAAAGCAGATGAAAGGGGACTGCTGTTGCCAGTTTCCCTCTCTGGGGCTCGAGCCACACCCCATATCATCAGGTGACCCACCTTTCCTCACTTGGCCCAGCCTGACAAAGCAGGTTCCCTCAGCTCCACTTGTCGGCTGAGAAAAACGAGGCTCCATGAATCACGCAGGCCACACAACCAGCCGGAGGAAGAGGGCAGCCAGCTCTGCCTGGCTTTCCATGGCAACCCCAACTCCCTGTAGGGGTGGCTGTGGGGACCACAGATGGGGTGGTCCTAGTGCCAGAAGAACAGGCACGGCAAAAGTGAGGAAGAGTCTGCAATATCAGAGGACAGCCACCCAGAGCCATTAAAGGGACAGGCAGACGCTGCGTTCTGGCTGGAAAAAGGGAGTCTGGTGGCTGCCAAGGGGACCAGCCTGGCCATCAAGTGACCAGGAGAGCTGGGACTGACTGGGGTGGAGTGGGACCAGGTGTCGCTCAGAGAGACAGACCCAGGCTGGGAGAGGGTCAGCCCAACGAAGCCAAGAGAGTTCCTAGAACCTGAATTTCAAAAGAGTAAGAAGTTGCCTCAGAAAAATGGCAACAGTGGTTTTCTCTGGTTAGTGGGGTACAGGTGATTTTAGACATTTTTTCCTACTACTTTTCTAATTTATCCACAATGACTAGATGAAATAAATACATTTTAATTTTTTTTTCTAATTTTTAAAAGTGAAACAGAGAAGTAGAAAACCAATCTGAGCTCAGTCAGCCCAACTTTGCTACAGGTGGGAACTACCCATGCTTCCTGTGGCGAAGTTGGGCTGACCAAGCTCAGACTGGTTTTCTATGTCTCCGCCTCCCTCTCCCTAATCTTGGGAAACTTAGAAAGTGAGTCCCTCAAAGGCTAGATGCTAAGCGCCTCGAGGGCAGGGCTCAAGTCAGCATGTTCTCACTGGAGTCCATCAGATTCTGGGAAACACCTGGCACATAGTAAATGCTCCATAAAACACTTAGCCTCCTCTTCATGAAACCACTCAGTGAGAGCCTCTAGTGATAGTAACTGCCATTCACGGACTGCTGACCATGTACCAGGCACTCGTTTGAATGCTTTGCCTGAATTGTTATGTCACCACTGTCATTACGCACCTGATGCCATTTATTTGTATGCCTGTATCTCCCCCAAGTAGAGCTGAGGTACCTGAGGGCAGAAACCTTGTCGTGTCTGCTGGGCATCCCTCAGGGCTTAGCCCCTTGCCTGGCACATAGCCGGCCTCCAAAAAATACTCATTGGATGGAGGATGGATGGATGGATGGATGGATGAGCAGTGAGGTGGACAGGTGGGTGAAGAGATGGACAGACAGAGATGTCTGGGAAGAAGACAGGATGTGGTGTAATGGGAAGAAGGGCAAGTTAGCAGGGAGCCAGCCTCTCCAGCCTCCCTCTCAGCCTCGTCCTGACTTGCCCTTCTTTCCACAGCTTTTCCTGAACCCTATGAATATGGAGGGGGCTGTTTTGCTTGTCCAGGCCATCAAAAGGAACCCCAAATCCAAGATGGAAGAACTTGACATTTCTGTAAGTGATCGAGTGGGGTCGTCACTTGTCCCAGTTTCCGTGCCCCTCTGTGCTCTCAATGTCACCAGTTCCATCCCTCACGGACCCTCACGCCGGTGAAAGGGGCACTCCTTCAGTACAGCTTGGGCCTCTCCAGTAGGATCAGAAGTAGCCATTCAACCAATAGCACCACAGTGTGAAATAATTACCAGATCCCAGGAGCCGGGACATCAACACCTGAGAGTAAAGATAAGGAAACACCTTGCACTTAGGGAGGCTGAGACAGGAGAATCGCAAGTTCAAAGCCAGCCTCAGCAAGGGCGAGGTGCTAAGCAACTCAGTGAGACCCTGTCTCTACATAAAACACAAAATAGGGCAGGGGATGTGGCTCAGTGGTCAAGTGCCCCTGAGTTCAATCCCCAGTACCAAAAAAAAAAAAAAAGATAAGGAAACACCAAAAGAAAAGCCAGAAGCCTCCAAAAACAGAATTTGTTTACTGTCGGCTTTGATAATGAATGGCCCAGATCTCAGAATGTTCCAGAATCACAGGATCTTTTGGGACCTGGGTGTTAAAACACACAGAAACTTGTATGTTCATGTATGTTCATGACTTGGCCCCTGGATGGAGGAAGAAAGCCCGCTGAGGTGACTTCAGACTCCTGCAGGGACTCCCGCGGGGACTCCTGCTGAATCAGCATGCCGAGGGCAACTGGTAATGACGACATCCTATCGTGCCCACCATTGAATGCTCTTTCCTGAAGTGATTTTATGAAGCCGGCTCCTTTGGTCCTGCTTGGGGAGGTACATTGAGTACTGAAGCCATTTCCCGGGACAGCTTTATCACAAACTTAAGTAACAGAAATAGATGGTCTCACAGTTCTGGATGCCAGAGGTCCGAGACCAAGGCCTTGGCAGTTTGCTTCCTTCTGAGGACTGTGAGGGAGAATCTGTTCCAGACTTCTCCCCCTACTTCTGGGGTCTGTTCTCCATCTTTGGCCTTCCTTGTCTTGTAGATGCCTTCATCTTCTCGTGGCGTCACTCTGCAGACATGTCTGTCTCTGTGTCCCAAATCCCCTTTTTATAAGGACATGGTCATATTGGGTCAGAGCCCACCCTTAATGACCCCACTTTAACCTGATCATCTGCAAAGATCCTATTTCCAAATAGGCTCACATTCACAGGTACTGTGGGTGAGCACTTCAATTTTTTTGCAGGGGAAAGGGGCAAAATTCAACCCATAATAAGTACTTTCCTTCATTTTTCCATTTAGCGTATAAGGAAACTGAAACAGAAAAATTAGGTCATTTGCCCAAGACCCACAGCAAGTGAGAAATGCCAAGGAGCAAACCCAGGGCTCTGCCTCTAGAATTTTGTGAAGATAACGATGTTAAAGTCCTTTTACATTTTTTAATGCTTCACAATAATGTTTGTAAAATTATTTTAATGCCTTGAAATTATATGAGGGATTTTTTTAAATATCTAAACTCAACCTCCTGAGAATTGGATATTAGTAAAACTTTAGATTTCTATTTGCCACAGCTTATAAAACATTATAAAAACACAGCTGTTTTTCATTTTGTTCCTTCCTCCCTTCCTCCCTGGTCCTCCTTGTATTCCTGGGTCTTTTCTCAGAGGCCCCTCTCTCTACACCCTTACACTGTGGCTCTGACCTTGCACCATAGCATGCTGCCTTCACCCCCACCTGCCCTGGCCTTGGAGCTCAGATTTTGTTGCCATTCACCATCTCCCCACCTCACAGAGCAGGTGGGGAGGCACTGACCCAGTCCCTGCTTTGGTGTGTTTAAGGGGACACTATAAATGATGCTGTTTAGTCCCCTGATGGCACACAAATCCATGAACTGTGACTACACTGCCACTAAACAAGCCTACCAGAACAAATAACCTGAATTAGCCGGTGTTCGTCTGTTTTCTGTTGCTATAACGAAATACTTGAGGCTGGGTACTTTATAAAGAAGATGGGTTTATTTAGCTCACAGTTGGATGCTGAACATCCCAACAGCATGGGACTGGTTCTGGTAAGGGCCCTCTGGCTGCATCACCTCATGGTGTATGGCATCATGCTGGGAGCTCATGTGAGGGAGAGATCACATGGGAGACAGGAAGCCAGAGACTAGGGAGGGGCCAGGGTCACTCTTTTATAACAGTTCCCTCTCATGGGAACTTACAAAGTCTCGCGAGAACCACATTAATTTCTTTTCAAGGTGGTACCTCCCCCATCACCACCAAAGACCCAATCACCTGGCCCCACCTGGCTCAACCTCTGAAAGTTCCCACTGGCTCCCACATCACTACCCTGGGAACCAACACATGAACCCCAACCATAGCATAGCTCTGTCTTTCCCTTTTGTCAACTAAGCCGCCATAACTAAATGGTAGTGGATTTCCTGCTTTGGACACACTCCTAGGACTTTGTCCAGAATACCTACAAAGTCCTCAGACCTTAAGCAGGAGTTTAATCTGAAAAGGTAAAAGGTATGGAACCACAGCTGAGGAAAGACACCGGTTGATCAAATTAGTGGAGGTCAAATTTGACCAGGTACTATTTCACAGGACACATGTCTTCCCTGTCCTGGAAACCAACTCCAAGGGCATTTCCAAAAGAGGAGTTCCCAAGTCTATCAGCCGTGACAGGGTGGCTTGAATAGGGTTTCCCTTCCGGGGCACCAGCTCTAAAGAACAACACTCACGTGGATATGAGCATCTCAGGATATTTTTGTAAGAACTAGTTTTTCAGCTCCAGAGTTGTATCTTGTCCATCCAATGTGGTCACTTACACTTGCCCTCTGAGGGCAGAGCTGAGCTGGCAGCATGTGACAGACCACCAACACTCGATGCAAACAGCTGACTGAAAATCACATGGGATACTTACAAGTCAGATCACAAGCTCTAAAACTCCAGAACCATCCCAATCTTGGAGAACAAACTGGGAAAAGACCCAAG
>PVHX01023867.1:0-15157 GCA_004024805.1 Geosciurus inauris
TTCAAACATGATGCTTTTAGCATGCCTGTACTCCCATCCATCTGGGAGGCTTAGTCAGGAAGATAAAAATTCAAGATAAATCCAGGCAACTTAGTGAGCTCTTGTCTCAAAATAAAAATTTTCAAAAGGCCTGAGGATATGATGGAATTATAACTCAGAATGACTCAGTCAGAGTGCTCCTGGTTTTAATCTCCAGTACCACCAAAAAATAATTAGTTAATTAATTAATATATACATTTTATAT
Organism: Geosciurus inauris; assembly: GCA_004024805.1. Lineage (NCBI taxonomy): Eukaryota > Metazoa > Chordata > Mammalia > Rodentia > Sciuridae > Geosciurus > Geosciurus inauris. The sequence continues at coordinate 245 of PVHX01023867.1, forward strand.
GGCTTTTAAGCACATGTACTTTGTCAAATGGCTAAATTGAGCTAATTATCAAATAGATTCCTTCACATATATATTTTTTCTTTGGTAGGAACACTTTAAATATAATCCCATAGTTATTTTCCAGGCTATGATACAATGGTCTTAACTATAGTCACCATGTTACATAGTGGGTTCCCTGAACACATTTCTCCTATTCAGCTAAACTTTTGACTCTCTGCTCCATGTCTTTATAGCTAAAATGTTTCCTTTTTAAAATAGAGAACAGAAGGTTAGAAAAATTAGGTTTTTTTTTTTCTAATCTACTAGCAAGTGTGAGGCACTGGGTTCGATTCTCAGCACCACATTAAAAAAAAATAAAGGTATTAAAAATATTTTCAAAAATAAATAAATAAATAAAGGACATTGTCAGACCTTAAACTGTACTACAGAGCAATATTATCAAAAATGGCATGGTAGAGCCGGGCACAGTGGCACATGCCTGTAATCCCAGCACTTAGGGAGGCTGAGACAGGAGAATTGCAAGTTCAAAGTCAGCCTCAACAAGGGTGAGGTGCTAAGCAACTCAGTGAGACCCTGTCTCTACATAAAATACAAAATAGGGCTGGAGATGTGGCTCAGTGGTCGAGTGCCCCTGAGTTCAATCCCCAGTACCGAAAAAAAAATGGCATGGTAGCTGGGCGTGGTGGCTCAAGCCTGTAATCCCAGCACTTAGGGAGGCTGAGACAGGAGAATCGTGAGTTCAAAGTCAGCCTCAGCAAGGGTGAGGAGCTAAGCAACTCAGTGAGACCTGTCTCTACATAAAACACAAAATAGGGCTGGGGATGTGACTCAGTGGTCGAGTGCCCCTGAGTTCAATCCTTGGTACCAAAAAAAAAAAAAAAAAACCCATCCACAGCTTTAAAAAATTACCATATTTGTAAGCATTCTCTATTTGTTTAGTTCTGGGATTTTGTTTAGGCTTGCCATGTTTCTCAGCATTATCATTTTAATTGGACTGTTCACATGATTCCATTTTATCTCCTACACAAGGATATCCACTAAATTTGATTTATTAATTAAATATGTTTCTAAATATTTTAGTAATTTCATGAATTTTTCAAAATCTATTTACAACTAAGCTAGGTGCAGTGGTGCATCCCTATAATCCCAGCAGCTTGTGAGACTGAGGCAGGGGGATTGCAAGTTTGAAGCCAGCTGCAGCAACTTAGCAAGACCCTGTCTCAAAATAAAAAACTAAAAAGGGCTGGAGATGTATTCCGTGGTAAATTGTTCCTGAGTTCAATCCCCAGTACCCACCCTCATATCTGTTTACAGCTAACCACAGTGTACTTTCAAACAACAACGTACTGTTTTACAAACAGCAATGTGTCTTAATTTGTTCTTAGGTCTCTATCCCATGCCATATATAATTAGTCACTGATTTTACCTATTCATTAGGAATAAACACCATATAGATTGTTTATATTATCAATTTGAAGAAACATCTATTGATGCAGGTAGGAATAAAGTAAAATTTTTAGTGTACTTCATGTAATTCTTTACTAACACTCTTTATGTGAACACTCATATGGTTTTGCTTCTTTCTACAGTTCTTCCTAAAAGGGATGGACAGCAGATGTACTGGTGACATTTAATCAATGTTCCTTTTTTTTTTTTTTTTTGGTACTGGAGATTGAACTCAGGGGCTTTTGACCACTGAGCCACACCCCCAGCCCTATTTTGTGTTTTATGTAGAGACAGGGTCTCACTTGAGTTGCTTAGCACCTTGCTGTTGCTGAGGCTGGCTTTGAACTTGCCATTCTCCTGTCTCAGCCTCCCAAAGTGCTGGGATTACAGGCTTGCAACACCATGCCCGGCTTCAATGTTACTCTTTTTTCTTTTCCTTCAATTATTTATCTTCATTTTAGTTGATTCTTTGTTCTCCTTGCTCTGGTATGCCATGCAACACCTATAGTGATGGTTTTACATAAGTTCCTGCCTTTGAACCTGCAAAATTTCTGTATAATCCTTTTGATAACTTCTAAGTTTGTGTTGATATCACGTTATTCATACATCATCATCATCCTGGTAACCTTTGGTTCTTTTTCCATGGTTGCCTCTACCACTTCGAGCATAGTTAAGACAGTTGCCTGATAGTCTGTGTCTAAGGTCAAAACCTGAGGTTTCTCAGGAATGGCTTCTCTCAGTTCATTTCTTTTTCCATTGATAAGCCCTATTTCCCTCTTTTTTAAAATTCTTTTTGTTGTTACTATTATTGGTAAGTGGGCATTTGAATAGCTATAATGGTAGCTATGAAAATCAGATTCTCCTTTTCAGAGTTCATGTAGAAAGGGTGTTGAAACTGCTTTCAACCCCTGGCTTTCAGGTTTTGGCTAACTTCAAACTCTAGTAAATGTCAGTAGAGTGCATCAGGTTATCCTAAATTCAGGTATAAACGTTTGATTGTTACAATCTTCAGTACTAACATTTTATTTGGCTTTTTACCCAAACAAGGATATCGATCCTGTAGAGAGTTTTATCTTGAGATAAGGATGTTTTGGTGTACTTTTCATTCATGTGATCAATCATTTTTACTCTGCATGTGAACATTTTTGTGTGGGAGATGTAGTGGAAATTGAACCCAGGGTCTTTCCCATGCTGGGCAACTGCTCTACTACTGAACAGCGTCCCCAGTCCTTTTCACTTTTTGTTTGGAGACAGAATCTCGCTAAGTCACTCAGGCTGCCCTGGAATTTGCACTCCTCCTGCCTCAGCCTCCTGAGCAGCTGGAGTTACAGGCATGGGCCAACATACACACTAACCCTTTTGTATGCCATATATTGCAGAAATTTGCCTTCTACTTTGTCGTTTCTATTTCACCTCCTTCTATTTCCATAGATTTAAATTGCTTTGTGAATTTTTTAGGGATTATTCTTTTTCTGGAGCTGGGGATATAGCTCAGTTGGTCGAGTGCCTGCCTTGCATGCACAAGGCCCTGGGCTCAATCCCCAGCTCCACCAAAAAAAGAGGGGAGGGAGATTATTATTTTTCTTATCAGAAAACTGTATTCCTTTGTCCAAAAGGCATTTGACTCTGACTTCTCAACAGTATTCCAGTATTGCCTTTCTGATTTCAATGTTTAGTCTGAATTTCATCCATGCAATAGAGGGGAACACATGGCATATCCAGGTAGATAGATACCTTTACATCCCTCTCTGGACTATTAGAGAGATTGGGGTGTCTGCCACTATTGTACAATGCTTGTTGTGTCCTGAACCAGTTTTCTGTTCACATGTAGGCCCACTGAGTGCTCTTTTCTTTCCCATGATCTGTTTGTTAATCATTCTGTTAGTAATATAGTGTTGTTCTGTAGTTTCAAAATGTTTTATGTATATTAGTCAATTGATCACTGTCTTGTCCCAATGAGTTTAAACATTGTTAGATATTATGCTAGAAGACTTGATAAACTAGTTTTTGTTTTCCTAGGAAAAGGTCTACTGTTGGCATTTTATAACTTTACAGATCTGTATGAGAGGTGACATGTTGGTGACATTACATTTTTTGTAAGAACATGTGCCATTCTTCCTCTTATTTTGTTTTGATAACTCCAAACAAACTAATGATTTTTTTCTATTAGCATGTTGAATTATTCTTTATGAGTCTTATTCAGTATTTTATTCTGGTTGCTATACAAAAAAGCAAGTGCAAACTTGTAGTGTCATCTCTAGTGGGATCATAAAAGATGTGCTGAATTACCTGAATGATAAGTTGTGACAAGAAGTTTTAAAAATCATTTATTTATTTATTTTATTTATTTATTTGGTACTGAGGATTTAACCTCAGGGTGCTATACCACTGAACTACATTCCCAACCCTTTTTTTTTGGAGACAGAGTCTTCCTAAGTTGGCAAGGGTGACCTTGAATTTGCAATCCTACTACATCACCCTCCTGAGTCACTGGGATTATAGGTATACACCATCTGTACAGCTGAGAAGTTTTAAATATTACCTAACAGCCAACTCATTAGAGATTCATCAGCCACAGTGTGTTTCAGGGGCTGATGTCGTAGACAACCTCTGACGAGCATGTCAAAATATCACAAACATGTAGAGGACCAACAGGACTTAAACAGGCTGCATTTTATTGGGAAAAACCTGCTTGGGAACCTCCATTCCTCCTTGAAGTTATACTGGTGAGGTCCATCCCAACAGTAGTTCCCAGATGCTGAAAAAGATCAAAGTTTGTTCTCAAGCATTTCTAAGAATATGCTGTCTCAGGACAGCTAGTGTTATGAAGTGTGGTACATGGTTGGACTTTGCTGAGAAGTGCTAGAGACCAGTGTACAAAGAGAATTGGAGTGACCCAGCAGCACTCTATTACTCTACCAAGTAGGTGCAATCCAGCATGAGAATTGCTGTGTGAGAGAATGTGAGCATGGCTGGAGAGTAAGAGTGTGACAACCAGGTGATGGAGTATTGGGGGGACATGGTATCATATGAAATTCTCACACAGTGAATGTAGGTCTCCAGTGCTATGCATGTCACTTCATCTTGGGAATACCTGTGGGATCTTTTAGGAGTCATTGACCTTTGAGGATGTGGCTGTGAACTTCTCCTTGGAGGAGTGGGCTTTGCTGGATCCTTCCCAGAAGAAGCTCTTCAGAGATGTGATGCAGGAAACCTTCTGGAACCTGACCACTATAGGTAAGGGTGACATACTTTCCTCACTTAGTCAATCAGAGAATTGTTGTTACTTGCTTACCAATGCTCTTCCATGATCTGGAATACGGAAAACCCAGATTTTGGTGACAATACTGGCATGGTAACATTATACAACAGATCTGCAAGACTCTGATAGTTCTTATATAACATTGAAATGAGTTGTAATGATGTTTCTGGGTCTGCGTTTTAGGAAAACACTGGAAAAATCAGGCCATCGATGATCACTACAATTCCAGGGAAAATCTAAGGTAATTGAACTCAAAAGAGAAGGCAAGGGGCTGGGATTATGGTGCAGTAGTAGCGTGCTCACCTAGCACGCATAAGGCACTGGGTTCGATCCTCAGCACCACATAAAAATAAAATAAAGATATTCTGTCACCTACAACTAAAAAATAAACATTTAAAAAAAAGAGAGAAGGCAATATTTCTCACAAATCTTGAAGTAACTTATAAAAAATTGTACAAAAAAAGAAATGATATGTGCTAAGGTTCAAATTGATTGAATCTCAGTGTTCTTACAACAATGCATACAGGTTGAGCATCTATAATTGGAAAGTCCATAATCCAAAGTGTTCCAGTATGGACACCATCTGGAGCACTGACTTGATGTCATAGGTGACACTTTCTGATACTTTATTATGTACAAACTGTGTTCCATACACAATTATAAGAAATGCATGAAATTGCCTTCACATGGGACCCATTTGAAGACATGTTACTATGCATATGCAAATATCACAATGCAATCTGAATTTTGTCCTGTGCATTTCACATAAGTACTCAATTGTAATTAAATATGATAAACAGCTTCAGGGTTAACAAAATCCTAACTTGGAATGAGTATTTAGAAACCTGAACTAGGTGGTGCTGCACACCTGTAATTCCAGCAACTTTGGAGGCTGAGGCCAGCCTCAGCACTTTAGTGAGACCCTGAGCAACTTATTGAAAATGTTAAAAGGACTGGAATGTACCTCAGTATTAAAGCTTACAAAACATAAAACCAATTCAGCTGCTATTCATTAATAAACAAATACTTAGTAATGTGCTTTTTATTCTTTGCAGAAGTCAAGCAGTAGAGAGACTCTGTGAACAGAAAGAAGATAGTCAATGTGGAGAAATCCTTAGCCAGATCTTAGATCCTCTGGTAAACAAGACAAGTTCTTCTGGAGTAAAACCAAGTGAACACCATGTGTGTAGAGAAGTCCTCATTGCTGATTCATCCCTAGCCATGCCTCTAACAGTTCACACTGGACACAAAGCACATAAGTATCAGGAACCTAGAGGGAAGCAATATAAATATAAGGAAGACGGAGAAGCCTTCCATTATCCCCAACATTTTCAGAAGCATGAAAGAACACAAACAGTAGAGAAACCCAATGTGTATAAGCACTGTGGAAAAGCCTTTAGTTCTTCCAGCTACACTAAAAAACATGAACGAGTTCACAGTAGAGAGAAACCCTATATATGTAAACAGTGTGGGAAAGCCTTTCCTTTTCTCAGTTCCCTTCAAATGCATGAACACATTCACAGTGGAAAGAAACTCCATGTCTGTAAGCAATGTGGGAAAGGCTTTAGTTCTTCCTATTATGTAAAAAAACATGAACGAATTCACAGTGGAGAGAAACCTTATAAGTGCAAACAGTGTGGGAAAGCCTTTACTTTCATCAGTTCCTTTCAAGTACATGAACGAATTCACACCGGAAAGAAACCCTATGTATGTAAGCAATGTGGAAAAAGCTTTATTTGTTCCAGCTCCATTAGAAAACATGAACGAGTTCACAATGGAGAGAATCCCTATGTGTGTACTCAATGTGGAAAAGCCTTTCCTTTTCTCAGTCACTTTCAAAGGCATGAACAAACTCACAGTGGAAAAAAACCGTATGTATGTAAGCAGTGTGGAAAAGCCTTTAGTTCTTCCAGCTACGTTAAAAACCATGAACGAATTCACAGTGGAGAGAAACCCTATGTATGTAAGCAATGTGGAAAAAGCTTTATTTCTTCCAGCTCCATTAGAAAACATGAACGAGTTCACAATAGAGTGAAACCCTATATATGTAAACAATGTGGGAAAGACTTTCCTTTTCTCAGTTCTCTTCAAATCCATGAACACATTCACAGTGGAAAGAAACTCCATGTCTGTAAGCAATGTGGGAAAGGCTTTAGTTCTTCCTATTATATTAAAATCCATGAACGAATTCACAGTGGAGAGAAACCCTATACATGTAAACAGTGTGGGAAATCCTTCACACATTCCAATTCAATCAGGAAACATGAAAAAACTCACACTGGAGAAAATCCCTATATATGTAAGCAATGTGGAAAAGGCTTCAGTTCTTCTAGCCACATGAAAGCACATGAACAAGTTCACAGTGAAGAGAATCGAGAGAAACTATGTAAGTAAGCAATGTGGAAAAGGCTTTAGTTCTTCTAGCCACATGAAAGCACATGAACAAGTTCACAGTGAAGAGAAATCCTACACATGTAAACAATGTGGGAAAGCTTTTCATTTATTGCTATTTCATGTCAAAAGACATGAAATAATGCACACTGGAGAAAAACCCTATGCATGAAAGCAACGTGGCAAAGCCTACAGTGATCCCAGTCCCCTCAAAATAATTCACAGTGAAATGAAATGCATATGAGCAGTGTGGGAAAGCCTCCACTCATTCCTCCACCCTTAAAATACATGAAATAATGCATGCTGGGGAGAAACCCTATATGTGTGTGTGTGAAGAAAGCAGTGAAGCCTTCACTCCATGCAGTTACCTTCTCAAACATCAAGGAACTCACACTTGAGAGAAACTCCATAAATATAGCAAAGTGAGAAATCCTTTACTGGTTACAGTTTCCTTTGATACTATGAAAAAGTAATAGTGAAGAGGAACTTTAATGATGTCAGCAAGTACATAAAAGAAGACACTAGAGAGTAACCCTGAATACAGAAAATTTGGAAGTCTTTATTATCACACGAAGTTAGCAAACATGATAATGCAGTGGCAATAACATTATTGCAAAGGATGTGGGGACACTTGTCATCTTGGTTCAGTATATCCATATGAATGAATGCAGTATGCAGTGGAATCTGCAATAGAAGACATGTGCAATGATCTCCATTTGGTTCACATGTAAGAAATCACACTGCATCAAAACCCTTTGAGAAAAACTCTTAGCTGGGCATGGTGGCTCACGCCTGTAATCCCAGCACTTAGGGAGGCTGAGACAGGAGAATGGTGAGTTCAAAGCCAGCCTCAGCAAGGGCAAGGCACTAAGCAACTCAGTGAGACCCTGTCTCTACATAAAACACAAAATAGGGCTGAGGATGTGGCTCAGTGGTCGAGTGCCCCTGAGTTCAATCTCCAGTACCAAAAAAAGAAAGAAAGAAAGAAAAACTCTTAGAAAGGAGGTGTCAGTTTTGTCATAGTTTCAGAGGCCTGTGAAAATTCCTCATTTAGCAGAATCCTATAAATGCAATTAATATGAAGAGCTTAGTGCAAAATAATTTGTTTAGAAGTCTCCAGAAAATGTACTACCTGGAAATTTCCCAAAACTTATATTGTGTTCACTAGTAATTCATTATTTAAAAAAAAAAATTTTTTTGTAGTTGTAGGTGGACAGTAATTCATTCTTAAAGTAGATCTCTGCACTGTGTTTCTAATCTGGATTCTTGAAAACAAAAATTGAGGTGAAACATTTCTGAGAGTTTTCTTTAGACTGTACTATCTGCATTTAATAGGTAGTGTTTGTTTTTTTTTTTTGGTACTGGGGATTGAACTCAGGGGCACTCGACCACTGAGCCATGTCTCCAGCCCTATTTTGTGTTTTATGTAGAGACAGGGTCTCATTGAGTTGCTTAGCACCTCGCCATTGCTGAGGCTGGCTTTGAACTCGCGATTCTCCTGTCTCAGCCTCCCTAAGTGCTGGGATTACAAGCGTGAGCCACCGCACCCGGCTGGTAGTGTATTTTTAATCAAACCAAGTAGTAAGCCTTGTAAGATTTTGAGGCATGTTGGCTCCAAAGCAAATCGATGTGCATTTCTAATATGCCATTAGACTTCATTTGTATGTAGTTGTATGTGTGTGTGTGTGTTTGTTTGTTTTTAGTACCAGGGATTAAACTCAGGGGCTCTCAGCCACTGAGCCACATCCCCAGCCCTATTTTGTATTTTATTTAGAGACAGGGTCTTACTGAGTTGCTTAGCATCTCTTTTTTTGCTGAGGCTGGCTTTGAACTTGCAATTCTCCTGTCTCTGCCTCCCGAGTGGCTGGGATTACAGACTTGTGCCACTGCACCCAGTTTTATGTAGGTTTTAAATAATTGTGGTTAATGGGCCAGTGAAGAATGAGTTTTTGTTCATTGCAAATTTCCTACTGGCCTCACATGATGGGTTATGCATACTCTTTTATTTTTATAAACATACAGATATATGTATATGTATACATATGTATCTTTTCATGGGAAAAATGACATTTTTACATGGATTTTATAGTTTTCACACTTTGATGGAATATTTTTCCCATAGTATTGGTGTATTGTAATTACACATAATGGTGAAATTCACTTACGTATTTGTACATGCCCGTGATATAACAATAAATGTATATTTTATTCAAACCAAATGTGTATTTTTTTAGTATCTTAAATGTTTCAAATTATAGATTAGCATATTAGCTTTTTTAAAATTGGAAACATTGAAAATACTGTGAGAGAGTACTTTTTTTTGTAATACAGATCTACTCCTGAGAAGAATGAAATTCTTTTTTTTTAGAATATATTTTTTTAAATACTTTTATTTTATTTATTTTTATTTTTATGTGGTGCTGAGGTTTGAACCCAGTGCCTCATGCATGCGAGGCAAGCGCTCTACCATTGAGCCACAAACCCAGCCCCAAGAATGAAATTCTTTTTTAGTGGAATAGCAATTCTGTTTAGTTGTAAATTCAAGTTAGACTTCCCTATCAAATTAATTACAGCTATCATCTATACATTTCTTTTTTTTATTTTATTTTTTAAGTTGTTGGTGGACCTTTATTTTTTTTGTTTATTTATATGTGGTGCTGAGAATCGAACCCAGTGCCTCACGCATGCTAGGCAAGCGCCCCACCATGGAGCCACAACCCCAGTCTCATCTATACATTTCTTATAGCTCTAGGTCAGATTGCTGTGTCAGCCATACATACTTGTTCATGACTCAAAGTGACTTTTTCCCTTTTTTTTTTGCAGTTTGGGGCATTGAACCCAGGGCCTCACACTTTCTAAGTAAGTGCTGCACTATATACCCAGCCCCATTTATTTTATTTTATCATTCTTTTTTAAATACACAGTTATATTTATTTTCAATACTGAAAGCAACACAACAAAGTAGAAGCAATCTACTAATTTTTGAGTCTAACAATCTTTAGCATAAAACCATGTTCAATAAATTAAAAAAAAAGACATTACTATTAACAGACTGTTTTCTAAAAAAATATTTTTTAGTTGTTAATGGACATAATACCTTTATTTTATTTATTTTTTTATGTGGTGTTGAAAATTGAACTCTGCCTCACACGTGCTAAGCAAGCCACTCTACCATTGAGCAACAACCCCAGCCCCAACTAAGAAGTTCTTGAAACTCTAGGGTTTGTCTGCATTTTAAACAAAACTGAGTGGAAGGTAAAGGAACACATACTCAAAATTTAACTAAGAAGGGCTTGACAAAACAGCCTGGAGCAGGGTCGCCAAATATCAAGTTTGCAAAGCAAATGCAGGATTTTCAAAGCAGTCTAGAAATCAGAGCTCACTGGGGTGAGGGAATGATTTGGAAAAGTCCATGTTCAAGGCCATGTAATTAAATATTCCAATATTCTAGATTCTTTTTAATTTTTTTAAATTTATTTTTTAGTTGTAGAAGGACACAATATTTTTGTTTTATTTATTTATTTTTATGTGGTGCTGAGGATTGGATCCAGTGTCTCACACATGCTAGGTAAGCGCTCTACCACTGAGCTACAACCCCAGCACCCCCATATTCTAGATTCTTGATTTGGAATCTGCCACAATCGAGAGGAACTTCTGCCAAAGGATAAGAGGCTCTTCACTTGGGCTGCATGAAAGAACCTGTATGCCTAATTTTCCTCCTTTGGCTTTGTCCCCAGGCTTGTCACCAATACAGCAGGAGTTCCATTCCAGCAAAGGATTACTACTAGGGAGACCAACCTCTGTGGTTTAGATTTTCCTTTTCAATACTGATACTTGCCAAGGACAGCTCTAAATATATCCAATTTCTTTTATTTTCACCTTCCTACACAACTCTGCTTGGCTACAAAATCTGGCCTCACAGAACAACAGCAGCATTGGTCAGAAGATAATGGTTAATTTTAATGTAAGAACTGTCTGAAGTTCAATGGTCACAACTTTTTTTATAGTCTCATCCACCCCACCTATTTTCTTTTCTCATTATATTGCCAATTATTTCAGAATTCAATCCTCCGAGCTTCTTTCTGCTCACCATTTTTTTATTGTACCAGGGTTTGAACTCAGGGGCACTCGACCACTAAGCCACATCCTCAGCTCTATTTTGTGTTTTATGTAGAGACAGGGTCTCACTGAGTTGCTTAGTGCCTTGCCCTTGCTGAGGCTGGCTTTGAACTTGCGATTCTCCTGTCTCAGCCTCTCAAAGTGCTGGGATTACAGGTGTGCGCCACCGCACCCAGTTTGGACACCAGATTTTTTGACCAATGCATTTCTGGTATCTTTGTCATCTTTTTGCAAATCTAAGTCATCTTGTCAGGACCAAAAGGGGTATCCATCAGCTCTCTGACCAGCCTCAAAAAAGTAGGAAGTAAGCCCGGCATGGTGGTGCACGCCTGTAATCCTAGCACTTTGGGAGAATCGCGAGTTCAAAGCCAGCCTAAGCAAGGGAAGTAGCCTCTAGTTCACCACTGTTTTAGAAAGGCCTGTGTAACGGTTGAAAATTCAAGTTAAACTTTCCCATTAACTGCCAAGTGAACTTTTTCTTCTTCTTCCTCCTCCTCAGGTTGTGTTTCTGAGTCTTCCTCTCATGTAGGAGGATCATCATCACACATTGTTATATGTATTTTAAAATCAGGACTGGGGTTATGGCGCAGTGGTAGTGTGCTCGCCTAGCATGCATGAGGCACTGGGTTTGATCCTCAGCACCACATAAAAATTAAAGGTATTCTGTCCACCTACAATTAAAAAAAATAAAATATTTAAAAAATAATAAAATAAAATAAAATCAGGACTCTCATCCACCACAACTTCCCCCAAATCCTAGGTGGCTTCTACAAGCATCTTTTTGACTGCTTCATTCTCCTTGATATCTTCCTTCACACATTCTTCTGGAAAGTCTAGAGGTATTTTATTCTGTGGTTCCCCACTATCTGCGGCTTCAGGGTCCTGCCTGGCCTTGCTCTTGAGCTTCTGGGAGGAGAGGCTCCCTGGAGCGTCCCCCAACAGGTAACAGCTGACGGGGGAGGAAGAAAGGGGAGAAAAGCTCTCCCTTTCTCAGGTGCTGTCCTTGAAGGGTTAACTTGCCCAGAACAGTGAAAGAAAAAGCTGCTTTTGTGTGAACTTCTGCAGATTGTGAACTTTTGAGCCCACCCCCCACACACTGGGTATAAAGTTCTAAAACTGCCTGAACTCGGAGTTCAGAGGGATTAATTGGTTACAGTAAAAGCTTTACCCTTTGAACCTCGCTTCAGTCAAATAAATTTGCTTCCTGCTGTCTTCAATGTCTTGCTTCATCTGTCCCTACAAGACTAGGACACATACTGGCCACCAAGAACAGAGTGTCCTTAAAGTTAGATGTTAAGGGGTTGGGGCTGTAGCTCAGTGGCAGAGAACTTGCCTAGCATGTGTGAGGCACCAAGTTCGATACTCAGCATCACATAAAAATAAAGACATGTTGTCCATCTATAACTACAAAAACATTTTAAAAAATTAGATATCAATATAAGTCATCAGAAGATGTCTGGTGGATTAAAGAGAGAGGTCAATGGCTAACTGGAGTGTGACTTTCCAAGCCTCAGGGCCTGCTGGAATCCCCTGAAGTCACTCCTAACATCTGCCCAACTCTAAACCTGGCAGCCCTTCTTCCAACCCCAGAGGAAAAGGTGACTTCCTTGATCCCTGTTTGGAGACCCCAGAGCATCTTCACGATAGTAGGCCTGGCCTTTGGGATGGGACTAAATTTTAACTATCCCTCATGTGGACTGGTTGGCACAGGGAAGTATTTTCTTGGGGAAGGGAACTGGGAAGGCAGGCTGTGCCATGTTCATCCCCAGAAAGTGGGTCAGGCAAAACCCCTTCCCCCAAGTCCCTCAACACAGGGCTGAAGTAACCAGCCTTCCTGGAGCTCTGCCATTGAGGAAAGATACATGCCAACATCTACACTGACTGTCGGTATTGATGTTATAGTTTAGATGGGAGGTGTCCCCAAAATGTCATGTGTGAGACAATGCAAGGTTTAGAGGTGAAATGACTGGGTTGTGACAGCCTTAACCCAATCTGTTAATTAACCCCCTAATAGGGATCAACTGAGTGGTAGCTGTAGGTAGGTAGGGTGTGGCTGCAGGAAGTGGATCCTTGGGGGTGATCCTATAGGGTTTATGTTTTGTGCTTATTGAGCAGAGCGCTCTCTCCTGGGTGCCACGTACCCAACTGCTTTCTGCAGCCACACACTTCTGCGATGATGTTTTGCCTACCCTTGCACCTTAAGGAATAGAGTCTAAGGAATGTCTGTGGACTGAATCCTCTGAAAATGTGAGCCTGAAATAAACTCTTCCTCCTCTAAAATTGTTCAGTGATGACAAAGTTACTAAAATACTAGTCCTTCATACTCGTGTGAGTGGACAGAAGGAAAGAGGACTCCTGATGGAGGAAAAAAACAATCAGACATGGAAACACGGACATGAAACTGGAAGCAGTGTGGTTACCCACAGAGGCAGCAGCCATGCAGGTCAGGAGACCCAAAGTGGTGTTTTAGCTAAATGCAGGGAGTGCATTGGCAGATCCCAGTGCTTCAGAGGCTTCAGAAATGGCCTAATGCCCCTGGCTGCAATCTCGGGTATGTCCCTCTCTTACTCACAGATGGAGGAGAAATGGGCAAACAATGGGGACCCAAGCAGCAGAAGATGCTGGGGGACTAAAGAGGGAGCTCATAAAACATGACGACCTCAGGCTGACCAGTGGGAAATGATTAAAGGAGGATGAGGCTCATGCCTCTTAGGAGGGAGACACTGATGACTTGGGTCACTCATGGCTTTGTGGGGAAAGGCTTCAGGTCTGCCATTTGAGGGGTCACAAGAGATTTTCCTATACCTGTGTAATAGCCTGCACGGTGGGGAATGGGTGACCAAACCACCCCATTTACCTAATCATCTGTAGTAATGGGGTGCATTCCCCAGAGAAAATTGGCAGCTAGACTTCACTTAGATTATCTCCCCCATGGCAAGTATATAAACACCTACTGGGTTTTGCTGACACTTTTTCTGGGTGGATAGATAGCAGCATACCCCACCTGAACCCAAAAGGCCCAACAGGTCAGTAAAGCTCTGTGAAAGAAAACCATCCCTCACTTTGGATCTCTGGGTCACTCCAGAGTGATCCTGACCTCTATCTCCAAGGTGACACAGGAGACCGCATGGGCATTGGGCACCACTTACGTCTTTACACCTCCTGGCTCCCTCAATCATCAAAGTGGAAAGGGACAACGTACTGATTAAAAACACCTTGGCAAAACTGTGCCAAGAAACCCCCAAACCCTGGTGATAAGTTTGGCCTATAGGCCTGTGAAGAATCAGAATTGCTCCAAAACTTCTCTCTAACTGAGCCACTGTGAAATACCGTATGGAAGGCCATTTGTGACCTCAGACCTTGTCACTGATCCTAAGGTAGAAGAGGTGATCAGATATGTAATCAATTTGGGACAGGGGCAAAAGGCCCTTTGGGGTTCAGAAATCAAGTCCTCCCAGCTCCTGACTCCAGGCCTACTCCACAAATTCAACCCAGTGACCTTTTTATTTTTTTAAATATATATATATATTTTAATATATACATATATTTGTATATATATACAGAGTTTTTTTAATCAGGGGATTTAATCCAGGTGCACTTTACCACTGAGCTACAACCTCAGTCCTTTTATTTCTTTTCAGTCAAGGTCTTGCTAAATTGCTGGGCTGGCCTCAAACTTGTGATCCTCCTGCTTC